>LBNU01006995.1:87330-119044 GCA_014162995.1 Artemisia annua
AGTAAGAGGTGGCTAGAAAGTCTAAATCTGAACGAAATAATGTTGTTTGTTTTTGTATAATTGTCCGAATGATTTTAAGTGCTTGTTTCTGCAATTTATTTATTAAAACAACGCAATGCGATAATAAGTAACTTATGTAAATATGAAACAAGACTTTTTATCATAAATATAACATAGTTAATAAACCATCAAATATATTATACCAACACGAGTCTTCAATCTCTTATCGAGTAAGAGGCAGTAAGAAAAATCCCTCATCTCTTACTGAGTAAGATTTTATATGTCTAACTGGGTCTGACTCAAAAGCAAAAAATAAACAAGCAAAACGTCTGACCGCCTCTTACTGGTAAGAGTAAGAGGGCTAGTAAGATTTTTTTATTTATTTATTTATTTATTTATTTTTTAAACAAACACACCCTTAATGTTCAGTTACAACTTTATTTTAATCATTGTTAATAGCATTCAAGTGGTTTGAAACTTTTAATTGTGTATTAAGTCCATTAGTAGTATGGGTAAGGATCCAGTGAGAAGAAAACTTATAATGAGAAGGATGAGAAATAACTATAACCACATATTTGAGATGCGTCGACTTGAATTAGATGCATGTCTATTCATTTAGATGCATCCCAATTAGTTTCGAAAGTAATTTTGAAGTGAACACGATGTAAAATAGTACTTGCAACAAATTTGACCCGCAGAGGACGAAAAATACATAGGATTTTCCTAACTTGCTAAAATGCATCTAATATATGTATATGTATCTAATTTTTAGCTAGAAAATATATTAGGGTGCATGTAAAAGGTTAGGGATGCATCTAATTCAAGTCGATGCATATCTAATATGTGGTTATAGTTATTTCTCATCCTTCTCATTTTAATAGTTCTTCTCATTTGATCCTAAGTCTTAGTAGTATAACTACTAGATCTCATGTTGTTTCAAATACACACCAAAAAACTACAGAGCTTTTCCCTTCTCCCCTAGAATACTCACAAATTCTGTTAAAACTTTAGGCAAGTTTGGTCATCTCCGGCAGTACTCCTACTCGAGCTGTTGTACCATGGGAACAACAGTGGTAATTGCACACGGAATTGTTTTAAGGGAATAATGTTCAACACGAGCCTCAGTCACTTATGCTTCATTTTCGTTTAGAACTATATCCTTGTTAATCCACACTTTCTGTTTGTATTTTAGCTTTTGTACTGAAAGTTGGTTTGTGATATTCATCTTCTATATAAATGGTATCCCTTTCTACAAATCTTCAATCTTAAAACTATTCTGTGTTACCGTTTATAGGGAAGAAAACAATTTGGATTAAAACCAATTTTTATTCGAATCGATTCTTAAAAATGTTGTATCTGACTCTGTTTGTTACAGACCAGTTCTGTTTGAAACAGTTTTGTGAAACGCATATTATTAACTTGTTTAATTTTTGATTCGAATGTGTTTTTCTTTCAAGACGGGGTCTACACTTTCTTTTTAGCTTATATGTTTCAAACAGTTTCGTAGTAACATCTGTTTGAAACTGATTATAGAATTATTGTTTAAACCAAACCTTACTGAATTTATCGTGTGCATATATATTTGTTAAACGTGTTTTGTGCTCTTTTTTCTAATATGAGGCAATAAACCTCTTAATAAAATATGGGTTATGAGCTTTTGATGTGGCTAATACGTGATCTACAGAATTGAGTACCGAAATAGTACTTGATTTTTTTTCTTCGACTTTCATCTAATAATAAAAACAATCACAAGGATAACGTACCACATATAGAGCTTGGCGTCCTCAAGGATGAAGGATCTGATGCATAACTTAGTTAAAGCATCACATATGGTGCACTGGTACTACTAGAAAATAACCATCGATCTTTAATTTGCATTTTTTATGTTTCCTACTTATTCATCCAAGAAACAAGATTTTGGTTTGATCTTAGTTTGTTTTCAATATGCAAAACCTTGATACATGAAACATAAGTTGCTGCTACTTATGACATATGCATAAAATCAGTTGAATAAATGATCAATAATCTATAACATATATAAGTGAAGTATGCAATACATAAAACAGAAGTAAAAAAAGGTTGAACACAATGACTAAACACATAAATGATCAGTCGGGCATCATCATCTAACAGTCCAAATTGATGTCTAACTTTGCTGTAATAGTAAAAGTAAAATAGACAAATCACAAGCTTTTACAAATGTAGTACTCTAGGGATGTGGCAAGGAAGGGATAGGAAAGTCCTTGGGCAACTCAGGAATTTTAGGCTTGGGCAGGTCATGGGTTTCTGGAATCTTTGGTACTTCTGGTTTTGGTAGAGTTGGTAGCTCTGGTTTAGTAATCTCTGGAACTGTTACCTTAGGAACCTCAGGTACCGCGGGCTTCGGGATCTCAGGAATTGTGGGCTTTGGAATCTCGGGAATTGTGGGCTTTGGAACCTCGGGAAGTGTGGGCTTTGGAAGCTCAGGAACTTCAGGTTTAGGAAGCACAGGGACCTCGGGCTTTGGAACCTCAGGAAGTGTGGGCTTAGGAACCTCAGGAACTTCATGTTTAGGAATCACAGGGACCTCAGGTTTTGGAACCTCGGTAAGTGTGGGCTTTGGAAGCTCAGGAACTTCAGGTTTAGGAACCACAGGGACCTCGGGCTTTGGAACCTCAGGAAGTGTGGGTTTCGTAATCTCAGGTAGTGTGGGCTTTGGAACCTCAGGAACTTCAGGTTTAGGAATCACAGGGACCTCAGGTTTTGGAACCTCGGGAAGTGTGGGTTTTGGAAGCACTGGTACTTCCGGCTTTGGAACCTCAGGAAGTGTGGGCTTCGGAAGCTCTGGTATTTCGGGCTTTGGAATCTCGGGGAGTGTGGGCTTTGGGACCTCTGGTACTTCGGGCTTTGGAATCACAGGAACCTGAGGCTTTGGAATATCAGGAAGGGTGGGCTTTGGAATATCGGGTGTATCCAAAAGTTTACGCGCTTCAACCACAAGTTTCCCACCATTGATGGTTACTAGAGTGATGGTCACTAGCATCACCAAGAACAAATTGAGTCTGCAATGTGCCATTGAATCTTGAATGGGTACACAGAGATTTTATATACTAAAATTAGAAGCTAAGAAAGTTGTTTGAGCTGTGTTGAGAATGCATGTGTTGATTTAGATTTATATAGAAGACATGAGATATGGAAGTAGTTATAAGTAGATAAGTTGGTAGGAATTATAGGCGTATTGGGGAGATTAGATCAACTACATATTAGGGAGTTATTGACTTGTTTTCTTGTCTTTATGAGAATTTTAGGATGAGACTTGGCAAACTGCGATGAGATGATCATTAAAAATAAATCATATTTTCTTATTTATTTAATATTTGACTAGTCTTAATTAGTAGTTGTACGGTGTCTATGTCATTTGTTAGGCTTATATAGTAATGATTATGCTATCTTAAGTTCTCTAATTGGATGACTACTCAAAGGTCTAAAGATTTTCAAAAAGAAGCGGCATATCACCAATTTAGTTTATGTCAAGGTCGTACTTGAAGATGCGCGAAGTGGTTAACCGCTAAGGGCCCCCAAATATAGAAGGCATCCAAATTTACCTCAAATATTATTATAATAAAATACAAATATACATGTAGTTTTCTTCAAAAATATTGTATAAAGGTAAATAAAAAGTTGGATTTTATATCTTTACCATTTGGAGAAAAAGTTACCTCTAACGCGCTTTTGAAATGCTCAAATACTAACATTATGATCATGGCCGTTCTCGAGAATTAAGAGACCGTCAAGAGAAAACAACATAATCAACATGATCCTTGAAAACTCAACCATCATATTCCTAGTATCTAAACCTCCATTCTTTCATAGGATTATTTAATTCATTCTTTTCACTCATAGATTAAATTTTTTATTTTTCTTTTGTAAACGAAGCCGGATTGGAAAATACTAACCAAACAAGCATTACAATATTATTATTATTATTATATTACTACTATTATTATTATTATTATTATTATTATTATTATTATTAATACTAACCAAACAAGCATTAATTTTTATTTATTTATTTATTTATTTATTTTTTTTGGTAAAAGTGTTACCCCCGGTAAAATATTATTACTCAAAAAATAAAATAAAAAATTACAGAACAACGAGTGTGGATGAATTACACACCTCAGCTCCAAACCAAATACACCTACAGTGCTTAAGACCTCAACTAGCATAAGAAAAACAAACTAATCTTATGATCAAACACTATAAAGACATAAGAATAAAACTAACGTTTACTTTGACCATGAAGATTTATATCAATTAAGTCACAAAACGCGAGTTTTTACGGATTTAAATCTTGATGGTCATAAGTGTCATATAGATCAAAATCTTCATCCTTATGTAAACTAGCATTTTACGAACCACCACTCATCATAAAATGAGAAGTCTCATCATAAGCATCTTCAACTTCATCATCACTATCACTATATATCCGAAAGAACCGCGTTTCCAACCTTAGAAAACAGATTACCTACTTTTTTTCCCACATTAACCATAACAGGTTTACGATTAGCCTCCTTTTGCATAGGAAGCGGCTTCTCATCTTCACCCAGAAGCACAAGCTTCCCCTCAACAATTTGACTTTGAAGCTTATTAATCTTTTCAACAAGAGGTGTATTACTTGGACAGTCAAATGCGTCAATGGTAACACTTGCCTATTTACTCACAACAGGATCCTCATCCAATCACCAAGGGCGTCAAAAGCATTTGTCGTGGTAATCCCTTCAACAACCTTACTTGGTTGTTTAGATGCCTCCTTAGTAGTAAAAGGCAAATTCTTTGTATTCTTAGAAGCAATCGGCCAAAAATTTTATATTCTTTGCAACTGCAAACACCTGCTAACCCTTTCGCTTGACAGTAGTGAACCATTCATTCGACACCCCCTTATTAGCTCTCGAAGAGTTAGGAACACGTTTAAGAGGATCTTTGGGACATTCCTCAAGAAGATGACCATATACCAAACATTTACTACATCGAGGTGAATCCCATTCATATTCAACACGAATGGTGTATTTCGTATAACCAGTTCCATTGATATTGGGGACAACGACAACCAAAGTATCACGAAGGTCATTAGTCGCATTTATTTCAATCAAGGCTCTAGCATAACTACTTATACCCCATGATTCCAAGCACATCTCATTAGGAATCAAGAAGCATAGAATTACCAATTTTAGAGGCAATAGAGCTCAAACCATCAGAAGAATAAGCAACAATTGAAACATCATGGAACTTAACCCAAACTGAAACACAAGGAAAATTTTCCTTCAGGAGGCTAGTCTGAGGAGACCACTTATTGAGAATAATTGGAATTCCTCAAATCATCCATGGACCATCACGAAGAACAGATTTAACACCATGAGTAATTGAGAACTTAAAAAGAAAAACCCTTTCGCGTTCATTGTTGCTTTCTCAACACTATATCGTAATCAGCATCTTATGGAAAATTATCATCAACTTTCTGAAAAGTGATCTTAGTCCCAAGCGACGGATTCAATTTATTGGCATAGGAAACCATATTCGTAGCATTAGAGACAGGTGGTTCCTTAGAAGATACCCCAATCGGATGAGGTTGCTCGACAGTAGGTAAAAGGGTAGAAGAAAACTAGGTGAATCTTTAATATTTAATTAATGAACGACAAAGATTGCAGCGATTAGAGATGTTTAGATATCGTAGGTAGCAAAAGTCGCCAAAGCAAAAACGGGATTGAATATGTGCTTAGGGTCTGTTAGGGTTTTTACCATATTCTATATACGTAGTAGTTGCATTTTAAATACCATATCAATAGACATAGTTGACGATCATGATAAAATGCCTCTATACTACCCTGTCAAATCACCTTATCAAAACATAGCCTTTTGTTGGCATTGTTAATCTCAAAAAGGGGGAAAACGTACATAAAATTTTTGGCCAAAATCCTACTTGCATAAAGTACTAGAAAAAAGACATGACCCAAACTCGATTGTAGGCTTTGGGCCCATTAGGTTTCTAGCGTAATCTGTGTAGTTGCATTATAATAACCATATCTATAACACAAAACCTTCTACACAGAATTCATTGTTCAGTAGGTTTATTCCAACATTGGTTTTGAGCTTTTTGATGTGGCTAATACGTGATCATCAGAACTCAGTTACGAAATAGTACTTGAATTCTTTTTTCTTCGACTTTCATCAAAAAATAAAAACAAGTTACAAGGAAAACGTGCCACATATAGAGTGTGGCGTCATCAAGGATGAAGGATCTGATGCACAACTTAGTGAAAGCATCACATATGGTGCGTTGGTACTAATAGAATAACCATCTTTGATTTGCATTTTTTATGTTGCTACTTATTCATCCTAGAAACATGATTTTTGTTTGATCTTAGAATGTTTTCAGTATGCAAAACCATGATACATGAAACATAAGTTGCTGCTACTTTTTTTTTGAATGGCGAGTTAGTACAATACTAAGTTAGTTATTCGATTCTACAGTACTTACCCAGAAGGTAGTCCCTGCCAACCTCGAATAATAATTAGTGACTCGATTCCACAGTACATACCCAGAAGGTAGTCCATGCCAGCTCGAATCGACGCATCTATGGGGCAGAACCCCATAGATTCCACCTTGAAGGAAAACCCCCACGGAGATACTCGAACCTGTGGTAACAACCTCCCCAAGGTCACCCTTGGTGGCCAACTGAGCTAGCCCAGTTGGTTCATAAGTTGCTGCTACTAATGACATATGCATAAAATCAGTTGAATAAATAATCGATTAATCTATAACATATATAACTGAAGTGCAATACATAAAACAAAAGTAAAAAAAGATTGAACACAGTGACTAAAACACATAAATAATCAGTCTGCCATCATCATCTAACTGTCCGAATTGATGTAGAACTTTGCTGTAATAGTAATAGTAATATAGACAAATCACAAGCTTTTACAAATGCAGTACTCTAGGGGTGCGACGAACAGTAGGAAGGGATAGGAAGTCTTGGGATGCAATCTCGGAAATTAATTAAGGCCTTGGGCACGGTCATGGGTTTCTGGAAAAATCTTTGGTACTTCTGGTTTCTGGTACAGTTATAATTAAGTAATCCTCTGATTAGACCTCAGACCGGCTCGGGAGTCTCAGGAATTTGTGGGCTTTGGAATCTCGGAATTGTGGCCTTGGGAACCTCGGAAGTTGGCTTCTGGAAAGCTCCAGGAAACTTCAGGTTTAGGAAAGCACAGGGACCCTCGGGCTTTGGAAGGCCTCAGGGAAGTGTGGCTTAGTGAGAGGTGCCTCAGAACTTCAAGTGGTTAGGAATCACAGGGAACTCCAGGTTTTGGAACCGCTCGTAAAGTGTGTGGGCTTAGGAAGCTCACGGCAACTCTCAGGTTTAGGGGAAAACCACAGGACCTCAGGCCTTTGGAACCCTCCTGGAAGTGAATGGGTTTTTGTAAATTCTCTAGGTAGTGTGTGGTGGCTTTGGAAACCTCATGGTGGGTTGAAGGGCTCAGGGGTTAGAGTCGACAGGTGACCTGGTCTAGCCGGTCTGTTTTTGGTGGGAAAATACCTGTCGGGGGATGTGGGGGATTTTGGGGGATTGGATACTCACGGTTTCAACTGGTNNNNGTAGTAAGTTTTGGTAGAATCAGTAGGTATGGGAGTTAGATCAGACTACATATTAGGGAGGTTATGCTTGTTTTCTGTGTCTTTATGAGAATTTTAGATGAGACTTCGGGCAAACTGCGATTAGATGATCATTAAAAATAGAATGCATATTTTCTTTTTATTTAATATTTGGACTTAGTCTTAATTTAGTAGATTGTACGGTGCTATGATTTGTTAGGATCTTATATAGTAGGATGATGTTGCCTTCTTAAGTTCTCTATTGGATGACTATCTCAAAGGTCTAAAGATTTTCAAGAAAGGAAGCGGCATAAACAATTTATTATGTTCGGGAAGGTCGTACTGAAAGATGCGCCGAAGTGGCTTAACGCTAATGGCCCCAAAATTTAGAAGGCACAAATTGTACCTCAAATATTATTACATAACAATCAAATATACATGTAGTTTTCTTCGAAAAATATTGCTATAAAGGTAAATAAAGGTTGGTTTATATAATCGTTTACCATTTGGGGAAATGTTACCTCTACGCGCTTTTTGGAATGCTCAATACTAACATTATGATCAGTCTTTGTTCTCGGAGCATTAAGGAGACGTCAGAGAAACAACATAATCAACATGATCCTTGAAAACTCAACTATCATATTCCTAGTACTAACTCCACTTCTTTCACTAGGTTATTTATTCATGCTTTTCACCTCCATAGATTAAATTTTTATTTTCTTTTGTAAACGAAGCCGGTTGGAAATACTAACCAAACAAGCAGTTACAATTATTATATTATGTATTATATATTACATTATATTATTATTATTCCATTATTATTTTATTAATTATGGTATTATTATTATTCATTATTATTATTATTATTATATATTTTATTATATTTTATTGAACGGCGGGTTATGAGTTTTTAGTTGTGTGGCTCCGAAGGTCATTATTAATACCTAAACCAAATTATTGATTTATTATTTATTTTGGGTAAAAGTGTTTGACCCCCGTAAATATTATTACTCAAAAAATTAAAATAAAAAGTACAGAACAAACGAGTGCGGATGAATTACAAACCTCAGCTCCAAACAAATACACCTACAGTGTTAAGCTTCAATAGATAATAAAAACAAACTAATCTTATGATCACATATAAAGACGTAAGAATAAAACTAACGTTACTTTGACCATGAACGATCTTATATCAATTAAGTCACAAAACGCGAGTTTACGAATGTTAATTGAGTCATAAGTGTCACTATTAGACAAATTTCACCCTTATGTAATAGATTTACGAACCCACACTCATCATAAAATGAGAAGTCTCATCATAAGCATCTTCAACTTCATCATCAATATCACTATAATCCGAAAAGAACCGGTTCCAACCTTAGAAAACAGATTACCTACTTTCTTTCCACTGTAACCATACAGGTTTACGATTAGCCTCCTTTTGCATAGGAAGCGGCTTATCATCTTCACCCAGGAAGCAAAGCTGTCTCCCTCACAATTTGACTTTGAAGCTTATTAACTTTTCAAACAAGAGTGTATTACTTGGACAGTCAAATGCGTCACAATGGTAACACTTCCTAATTATACTCACAACAATCTATCAATCACCAAAGGGCGTCAAAAGCATTGTCGTGTAATCCTTGCACACTATATTGGTTGTTTTAGATGCCTCCTTAGTAGTAAAAGGCAATTTCGTATTCTTAGAGCAATCGGCAAAAATTTGGTATATTCTTGCAATGCAAACACCTGCATAACCCTTTCGTTGCAGTAGTGACATTCATGCGACACCCTTATTGCTCTCGAAGAGTTAGGAACACGTTAAGAGGATCTTTGGGACCATTCCTCAAGAAGATGAACCATTATACCAAACATTTATTACATCGAGGGAATCCCATTCATAATTCAACACGAAATGGTGTATTCGTATAACAGTTCCATTGATATTGGGACAACGACAACCAAAGTATCACGAGGTCATTAGTCGCATTTATTCAATCAAGGCTCTGATCAAACTACTTATACGCCCCATGATTCCAAGCAACATCTCATTAGGACATCAAAGAAGCATAGGAATTACAATTTAGAGGCATAGAGCTCAACATCAGTGAAGAATAAGCAACATTGAAACATCATGGGAAACTATACATACTATTCGTGATTTGTATTGAATTTTATGTTGTTGTGTTTCAACATAAAGGTCTTCAAAACCATTATTTCTAATGTTGGGTAGAAATCACAAAGCGGTGTGAATCTTGGATTGTTTGATGATTTTGTCATTTAATGCGTGATGTACTTCCTCTAATTGATTCATGCAGATAATTGGTTTGAGATGGGATGTTATCTCATTTGCATGAATTGTTACGCATGTATATATATTGACAAATATCAAAAACCATGAAACATGTGATATCAGTTTTGAAAATATGTTTTGATGCAAACTAAGAACAAAGTGAAACTAGTCCTTGGAATGTGTAGGCTTGTTGATAAAGTTTCCACTGTTAGTGAACATGAGGCATTATGTTTGCTGAAATTTTATTGGATGGATGTAAGTTTCTCTAAGTTATTAATCAAATGATTTATTCTATATATAAGTGACTCAAGTTTGAGTACGTTTATTACTATCATGTTGATTAATTGGTTCACTTCCATGATTGCTATAATTACATGTTTGTGTCATCTATTGATGTGTCTAATTTGATTGCTTGGTAAATATAATCATATAAAATGCCTGTTCAATAGTGATTTATGGAATTTGCATGTTACTCCATCTCTAGGTAATATAAATAGTATGTCATTACTTTCATAGATGTTCGTCACGTTATTGCTATGTTTTCTTATTACATGCAAAGGATGAAGTTCTTGTTAAATTTTGAATTTATAACAAGAGGTAGAGCTTCATCAAAAAGGGTTTGGTGAAAATATTATGTACCGATAGTAGACATTGAAAGAAATGATGATTTCAATGTTGTTTTAATATGGGTTAGGTGAAGGATCCTGGGGTGAAGCCATGTTAATGGCTTGTTACTTGCTAAACCGTATACCCGGTAAAAGCAACAAGAAAACCCTATATGAACTTTGGCACAAAAGGGCACCAAATTTGAATTTTCTCAAATTTTGGGGATGTTGGGCTGTGGTTAGGCTCATGGAATCTAAAGATTTTAGGTGAAAGAGGTATAGATTGCATATTGGATATGCTGAAAACTCATGTGCTTATAGATTCTATGTATTAGAATCAAATGAGTATGTTTCAGTGATCTCGGTGATAGAGTCATGAGATGAAATCTTTGATGAAGAAAGATTCACATCTATACCTAGGCCAAGGGACATGAATCATAGTTCGAAGGCACCGGTTAATACCAAGGATGTTCCTTCGATTAGCACTGAACCAAGAAAAGGTGAACTAAGAAAAGGTACAAGATTTAAATAAAACAACCTGAATGGTTTGTTATGTCTGGACACGAAACAAAGTCTGTAAATTGGTTAAATATCTTTATAGGTTTAAAACAAGCTCCTAAACAATGGCATCAAAAATTTGATGAGTTGTATTGTCAAGTGGGTTTGTTTTAAATCAAGCAGACAAATGTGTTTATAGTGAATTGGATGATTCTGGAAATGGAGTCATGATGTGCTTATATATGGACGTCAATGTTGATCTTTGGTACCAACCAAGATCAAGTTGATGAGGCAAAGGAATTCTTGTCATCTAAATTTGCTATGAAAGACATGGGGGAAGTGGAAGTGATCTTAGGTATAAAGATCAATTGTGAGAACAAAGGTATCTCAATCTCTCAATCACATTATATTGAGAAGATCTTGGATAAGTTCAATTTCAAGGATTGTTCTCCTATAGGTACTCCCATGGAACCATATCTTAAGCTATTACCAAATAAAGGTAAAGCAGTGTCTCAACTTGAATACTCAAAAAGGATTGCATAGTTAATGTATGCCATGGTAAGTACAAGGCCGGATATAGCATATGCAGTTGGAACGCTTAGTAGGTTCACTAGCGATCCTAGTACATTTTATTGGCATGCTTTGGGTTGAGTATTCTAGTACTTGAAAGGAACGGTTGATTATCAATTAACTTACATTGGGTTTGCTTCAGTAATTGAAGGGTTTTGCAATGCAAGTTGGATATCCAATAAAGAAGGTTATTCTTTTAAATTTGGATGGGTGTTCCTTCTTGGGGGAGGTGCCATTCGTTGGGCATCAAAGAAACAGACTTGCATAACAACAAACTATGGAATTTGAGTTTGTTGCTTTGGCAGCAGCCGGTAATGAGGCTGAAGTTAAGGAATTTGTTTTATGAAATTCCATTGTGGCCAAAGCAGATTTCTTCTATTTCTATCAGGTGTGATAGTCAAGTTACTTTGGCTAAGGCTTATAGTCAAGTGTATGATGGCAAGTCAAGACACTTAGGTGTGTGACACAGCATGGTTCATGAGCTCATAATGCAAGGGGTCATATTCGTTGAGTGGATTGCAACTCATCAGAACAAAGCTGGTCATTTAACCAAAGGGTTATGTAGAGTACTCGTGAAAGGATCAGTTGAGGGATTGAGGTTAAAGTCCAAATGTAAGCTCTCATGTTAAGATACCCAATTCACCATCTAATATGACGTTAGGTGCTGAATTTTGAATGTGGAAAGCTTAACATCTAGAGTTTGGAACACAATATAAACTTATCCCTAGGTATGTGTTCGGATCTGCAAGTTAAGGATGGTTGAAGTGTTCTTCTTAATAGTTCTTTTGAAAAATTGCATCTGCAGGTGCAAGATTAAAAGAACTACCTATTAAGTATGAAGTTTAGCTGCTTCAAGAAGCTGGGACTTGGCTTTGATATACTTATGAAGGATAGGGACACAGGCTAGTAAAAGAAAGTGTCAAGTAAGAATTAAGTATGTAAAAACTAATGTGTATATTATCTTCATGTATTCAATAGCAATACTACAAGGTTCAATCTTTCGGGAAACCTTGGTATTCGAATATTTGGAATGTGTAATATACTAAAATGAAATTCAATCGTCTCGACATTTCATTTATGCATCAGTTTGATTGTTTGCGGTGAAAGTTAGTTAATTTATAATTACACTAAAATGGGGGAGGTTTGTTGGTATTTTAGTGTAAACTTAGATTGAGTTTGATATGCAAATAAGGGTCGACACTTATTTGGATATTAACTGGACTAACGAGGGTACAAAGAGGAGTTGGTACTGCTAGTTATAGCAGTTAGTACGGTTAGTTATGGATGGTACTGCTAGATGGTTTAAGAGCCTGCTGCTACGAGATTAACCTGCTGCTAGCATTGTTACCTGCTGCTAGTTGGTTTAAGAGCCTGATGCTAGCTTTAAGAGCCTGCTGTTGGTGCAGACTCTATATAACCGTATTACAGTTATTATTCCCTTGTAAAACCGTTTTTAATAACTGTTTTGGACCCTATAAATTGTCTTGTTAATTCTCCATTCGAGAAAAAAAAATGGAGAGGAAAACCAGGACTAAAACAAAAACACAACGAAAAGTGGGTCTGATCAAAAACATCTTTTGATCATGATTTTCTGCAAACATACATACATACTTATCTTGAATCAAATTCGATTTTATCCGATCATAACTTGGTAGCCACTCCATTTTATTGATCTGAAAGTGTACTCACACGACTTCGGATTTCTATCGGGTTACAACATATTCACCATATTTATAACACATAAACAACAGAATTGTGGGCTTTGGAATCTCGGGAATTGTGGGCTTTGGAACCTCGGGAAGTGTGGGCTTTGGAAGCTCAGGAACTTCAGGTTTAGGAAGCACAGGGACCTCGGGCTTTGGAACCTCAGGAAGTGTGGGCTTAGGAACCTCAGGAACTTCATGTTTAGGAATCACAGGGACCTCAGGTTTTGGAACCTCGGGAAGTGTGGGTTTTGGAAGCACTGGTACTTCTGGCTTTGGAACCTCAGGAAGTGTGGGCTTCGGAATCTCTGGTATTTCGGGCTTTGGAATCTCGGGGAGTGTGGGCTTTGGGACCTCTGGTTCTTCGGGCTTTGGGACCTGTGGTACTTCGGGCTTTGGAATCAAAGGAACCTGAGGCTTTGGAATATCAGGAAGGGTGGGCTTTGGAATATCGGGTGTATCCAAAAGTTTACGCGCATCAACCACTAGTTTCCCACCATTGATGGTTGCTAGAGTGATGGCCACTAGCATCACCAAGAACAAATTGAGTCTGCAATGTGCCATTGAATCTTGAAAGGGTACACAGAGATTTTATATACTTAATTAGAAGCTAGGAAAGTGGTTTGAGCTATGTTGAGAATGCATGTGTTGATTTAGATTTATATAGAATACATGACATATGAAAATAGTTGTAAGCAGACAATTTGGTAGGAATTATAGGCGTATTGGGGAGATTAGCTCAACTACATACTAAGGAGTTATTGACTTCTTGTCTTTATGAGAATTTAGGGATTTTGGATTGGGATCGTTGGTGTAAATTTGTAATTATGTAATTGGTTTTGTTGGTGTTTGTGCCGCCCCGTTTTGTGGGTTGGCGGGTTCTTTCTAATGAAGTTTACCTTTAAAAAAAAAAAGGGATGAGACTTAGCAAACTGCCACTAGATGATCATTAAACATTACGTAATTATATTCTCTTATTTAATTATTTAATATTTTACTAGTCATAATTAGTAGTAGTGACTAGTCATAATTGGTAGTAGTACGGTATCTATGTCATTTGTTAGGCTTATATTATAGTAATGATCATGGTTTTAAAAAGCACGTCATGGCGGAGTCAAGGCGTCATTAAAGCGTTAGGCGTGACCTTCACGTTATAAAATAGATCAGGGCATTGACTCTAAGCGTGGTGTGAGATGAAACGGGAAAAGACGCGATAAGGCGTGAGACGTGGCGAGTTTTTTTGTTCAACTCCGATAATTTTATTTTCTTATTATTTTTTTTAAATGAAAAATATTACATGTTGTTTCTTAACCTTATTTATTATGTACAACGCTTTTTGTATACTCGATATATATGAATAAGGCTGCTAATCTGGTGAAAACCGGATCGGACCGAGACCGAATCCGGCAAAAAACCTAGACCGAGACCGGGCCGAATGTGCTCGGTCCGGTCTCGGTCTCGGTCCAAATAGGCTAAATGTCCGGTTTTTAAGCCGGACATGACCGGACCGGACCGAACTGGACCGAGACCGAAATCATGAAAAACCCTAGACCGAGACCGGATCGAATGTGGTCGGTCCGGTCCGGTCCGTGTAGCAACCCACTAACTTCCCATTAGCTTCCCATAGGTTAACTAAGCCCTACTAACTTAACTTAGGCCCTTACTAAGCATTATCTAGGTTAACTATGCCTATATCTATTTCCCGAGTGAAATTTTTGCCTTATTATATCACTATTACCTATATGACCTTTAGATAGGCTCACGTATCCACCTATGCCCAACACTACTATGTTTACATCATGTAAACATCCCAGTATGTCAAGTCTAGGTTATAAACATATTTTCACAAAGTAATCTATCACTCTAGTATACTATATCTATCAGAAACCCTAATCAAACCCTAATTGCACCTTATGTGTTTACGGTTATTTCTAAAACCCTAATTGCTTATCCAAACTGGTTTGAAAGTGTTCAAGGCTTATGTGTAGATTACCTTAGCAACTTTAGGATATCTTAGCACCCCTAAACCCTAGTACAACCCTTTAGAACCTAGGTACAAGTCCCTTAAGCACAAAACCCTAATTAGGTCATAAAGTCCCGAAATTAGGTCTAAACTATCCCAAATCTTTACCATAAGCTACCACCACTTAGTATAAGCCTCCTAGGACCTAATCTTAGTCACTAAACAATCATAAGACCATNTTCTTCGGGCTTTGGGACCTGTGGTACTTCGGGCTTTGGAATCAAAGGAACCTGAGGCTTTGGAATATCAGGAAGGGTGGGCTTTGGAATATCGGGTGTATCCAAAAGTTTACGCGCATCAACCACTAGTTTCCCACCATTGATGGTTGCTAGAGTGATGGCCACTAGCATCACCAAGAACAAATTGAGTCTGCAATGTGCCATTGAATCTTGAAAGGGTACACAGAGATTTTATATACTTAATTAGAAGCTAAGAAAGTGGTTTGAGCTATGTTGAGAATGCATGTGTTGATTTAGATTTATATAGAATACATGACATATGAAAATAGTTGTAAGCAGACAATTTGGTAGGAATTATAGACGTATTGGGGAGATTAGCTCAACTACATACTAAGGAGTTATTGACTTCTTGTCTTTATGAGAATTTGGGGATGAGACTTGGCAAACTGCCACGAGATGATCATTAAACATTAATTATATTCTCTTATTTAATTATTTAATATTTTACTAGTCATAATTAGTAGTAGTGACTAGTCATAATTGGTAGTAGTACGGTATCTATGTCATTTGTTAGGCTTATATTATAGTAATGATCATGGTTTTAAAAAGCACGTCATGGCGGAGTCAAGGCGTCATTAAAGCGTTAGGCGTGACCTTCACGTTATAAAATAGATCAGGGCATTGACTCTAAGCGTGGTGTGAGATGAGACGGGAAAAGACGCGATAAGGCGTGAGACGTGGCGAGTTTTTTTGTTCAACTCCGATAATTTTATTTTCTTATTATTTTTTTTAAATGAAAAATATTACATGTTGTTTCTTAACCTTATTTATTATGTACAACGCTTTTTGTATACTCGATATATATAAATAAGGCTGCTCATCTAGTGAAAACCGGATCGGACCGAGGCCGAATCTGGCAAAAAACCTAGACCGAGACCGGGCCGAATGTGCTCGGTCCGGTCTCGGTCTCGGTCCAAATAGGCTAAATGTCCGGTTTTTAAGCCGGACATGACCGGACCGGACCGAACTGGACCGAGACCGAAATTATGAAATACCTTAGACCGAGACCGGATCGAATGTGGTCGGTCCGGTCCGGTCCGTGTAGCAACCCACTAACTTCCCATTAGCTTCCCATAGGTTAACTAAGGGAGTGTTTCTTTTTTTCTTTGGATATAGAGGTTCATAAAAAGTGTGGGTCCCCTTTCTCTTAGTACCACTTATTGGGGAGGAATGCAATTTTCCCACTCTAGTGATATAGACAATGTAAAGGAAATTTGTGGGCCCAAAAAAATAAAAACAATATTATATGTGCAAGTGGTCATTAAGATGTTATAAGATAAAAAAGAAACAAGGCCTAAGCCCTACTAACTTAACTTAGGCCCTTACTAAGCATTATCTAGGTTAACTATGCCTATATCTATTTCCCGAGTGAAATTTTTGCCTTATTATATCACTATTACCTATATGACCTTTAGATAGGCTCACGTATCCACCTATGCCCAACACTACTATGTTTACATCATGTAAACATCCCAGTATGTCATGTCTAGGTTATAAACATATTTTCACAAAGTAATCTATCACTCTAGTATACTATATCTATCAGAAACCCTAATCAAACCCTAATTGCACCTTATGTGTTTACGTTTATTTCTAAAACCCTAATTGCTTATCCAAACTGGTTTGAAAGTGTTCAAGGCTTATGTGTAGATTACCTTAGCAACTTTAGGATATCTTAGCACCCCTAAACCCTAGTACAACCCTTTAGAACCTAGGTACAAGTCCCTTAAGCACAAAACCCTAATTAGGTCATAAAGTCCCGAAATTAGGTCTAAACTATCCCAAATCTTTACCATAAGCTACCACCACTTAGTATAAGCCTCCTAGGACCTAATCTTAGTCACTAAACAATCATAAGACCATAATCTAGGTACTAAACCAGTAGCTAAACCCTAATCTCTCACTAGACAAAACTAGGTCTAAACTAAACCTAAAACCTAAAACTAAGCTACTTAAGCACCTCAAGCTCATCAACCTAGCACCCTAGCACCTTGCCTACACCAAGCACACACCCTAGCTCCTCCCTAAGTTGGTTACAAGTAGGTGGATCACCTACTTGTGGCTCCTTCAACCCCCGGCACAAACACAACCACACAACCACCCCTAGCGCCCCCTAGCTACCCATAGCCACCCTTAGTCACCCTCCTAGCCCACCTTAGTCAGCTAGTAGCTAATCATACTCACCTTCCCCCTCCCCCCGACACCTCCTACTCCCTTTTCTTGCTCGCTACACCAAACGACCCTATAAATAGGTTGAACTCCCTCTCCTTTCAACTCACACCTCCCCTCTCTTCTCTACCTTATAGGTTCTGTAGTAATAAGTCCCTAGAAGCCCTAGAAGTCAAATAGTGTAGCCTTGATCCTTGTCAAGTTCCAAATTTGGCCAAGAAACCCTAGTTTCCCTCGTTAACCCTAGTACGATCCAAGTAAGCTTAAAATTTGATCATTTTAGCCTTAGTACTGACCTAGGATACTTAGGATATACCTTAGACCACCTAGGAACCCTTGAATAAGCCTTGATCATTTTCTTTTACAAGTTCTCATTTAGAAACCCTAATTTTGGAAAAATACATGTTTATATGCTATCATGCCTTAACTTGTGCTATAATCTGACTTAGGAGACTCAGTTAAGTATATATTAGTTAACATAAGCTAGGAAACTTTTTTGTTTCATAAAAATATAGTGTACATGATTTTAGGACTAGTTTTGCAAATGTTTTCATGCATAAGGGTATATATGGTAAATTTATAAAAATATGAAGTCTAGGGACTATTTTTTACATTTCTTAGAAGTAATAAGTATAAGGAACCTTTTTGCAAGGTTCTAAAACCCTAGGATAGAAAGTAAAAGAGTTATAAATTTATAAGGACTAGTTTTGCAAATATTGTTAAGTTAATGGTATAAAGGGTAAATATGGAAAGTTATATAGTTTATGTACTATTTCTTTCATTACTTTAAAATTTATAAGTATAGGGACTAACTATGTGAAATTTAGAAAGTTAAATAGTTAATATGTTTATATTTGAAAGTTTAGGGTAGATATTGTAAATATGCAAACTTGAAGGGTATAAACGGACTATTTTCATATAATTATCAAAAACCTATTTTTAGTTATCAACATAACACAATACTAGGGAGCTTCATGTGAGGGGTTTCATTTGGGTATTCGTTTTGACGAGTTTGCTGGGTTTACGATTTAAAGTGCTCTGACTCCTCAAACGTTTACTAAATGACCTCTGGATTATGATGGCCCAAACGGTGTTATGTTATACCTAAAATCTTATAACAACCCACAAAATCTCATCACTATAATTCACAGTATAAATACTTATATCAGGTATTTCATAGGTAAATTTTTGCTTTTTATGTGCATTCACTACTTGCATGACTCTCTAGACCTGCTCACGTATCCACATATGCCAAAGATCTCTACATTCACATCCTATAAACTCCTAGTATGTCAAGCATAAGATTACAACAACACCACAATAATTAATTAATCAATTTAACACACTAAACTCATCACAAAACCCTAATAAACCCTAATTAAGCCCTAATTAGGCTTATGTGTTTACAAAACCCTAATTGCTTATCTAAACTAGTTTGAAAGTGTTCAAGGCTTATGTATGAGTTACCTTAGGAACAATAGGATATCTTAGCACCCTTAGACTCTAGTACAACACCTTAGAGCTTAGGTACAAGTCTCTTAAGCATAAAACCATAACTAGGTTATAACTTCCCGGAAACTAGGTTAAACCTTCCCAAATCTTTACCATAAGCTACCACCACTTAGTATAAGATTCTTAGGACTTAATCCTAGCCACTAAACACTCATAGGAACCTAATCTAGGCACTAAACCCTAAGCTAGACCCTAATCTCTGCTTAAGCAAAACTAGGACAAAACTAAACCTAAACCTTAGAACTAAGCTACTTAAGCACCTCAAACACCTCAAGCACCTAGCCTAGGACCTTGCTTACACCAAGAACACTCCCTAGGGCCTCCCTAGCAAGCACACAAGTAGGTGCATCACCTACTTGTCACCTTCTTCCTTAGTCGGCCTCATCTCTACCACATAAACCCTAAACCGCCATCTAGACCACCTTACTCATCCTTATAGCTCCCATTAGTCACCGTATAGCTTTGGCTAGTCACTCCCCCTCCTCGTGCCACCTAAACACCCATTTCTTGGCCACCAAGCCTTAACGAGGCTATATATACCCTCGTTACCCCCTTCATTCAAACCCACACCTTCACTTCTCTTCACCTCAAACTTTCTGTAGTTAGTAATAGTACTAGGTCCCTTGTAGCCTTAAAAGTCGAGTACTAGAATCCTTGAGGCCTTGTCGACTTGTTTTTCCATCGAGAAACCCTAGAAAACCCTAGTTTCCCACATTAACCCACTTCTGGTAACGATAAGTGAGTAAGGCAGTCTAGTTTCCGAGTCACTTTTTACATCAATCAAATTTCCCTAAGCCCAGGTGAGTTTTCATAGCCTCACACTTTCTAAATGCTTTACAAACCCTGTGAGGGGGATACATGCTTACTACTCTCTTTAAACCAATACAAGTCTTTTTCGTTGGTTGTTGCACGAGTAAACTATCTGCCATAATTACATAACCAAATTCATGAATCTAATTACTTGTGATATTTTACACAAGTGAACGCGAATATAGTTGATAGATCTATTGGAGTTTGACAACTCTCGTTGGTTTGCCTGTGTCTTGGGCAGCAATAAGTACTATATTTGAACCCTCTCTGAAGGATTAACTTTGGCAAGTTATCCTTCCCGTCCCCTCATGGTTTGGTCTGCAGACCCCATGACCCGGACTGTTAACGTGTGGTTTATGAGCTTAGTGCAATATACCCACTCTTGATAATTGTATATGCATTACAATTATCACAAACACTACATTTTCCTTGAAGGGTATAACAACTGAACCCTGTGAAACTTGTATTCACTATCACTTAAACCTATGACTCTCACTCAACACGTAGTTTTGACTTTTTAAGCATGTATCCTAGGTATATCACTATTACGGAGCTATGACAGGAGGAGGCACTGAACTCGGAGGACTTTCAAACCGGTTATCATTCAAACCTAACATTTCACCTAGACTTTGGGACCTTGATGTGTAAGGAAAGCTTTAAATTTATAAAACTAGTTTCACCGATTTTAATAAACCAAACACACGGGTAAAGTGTAACCCCCGTTGGTAGTATTAGATTAAGGTAAGACCAGGTCGTATCCACAAGGACTTAGTTCGCTCGGATTAAGTATAATATTTAGTAAAACAAGACAATTAACGATTATAGAAATATAACGAATTCAAATATTAAAACAAATGATTGCTTGGAAGGCTTAGATAATCTAGTGACAATGTTTATGTTTGATCTCAGATTGGTAAAGGAGCACAACTTGTAAGAAAGCTATTTTCGTCAAAAGAGCAATTTCATAATTCGTAGGTTCAATTCAAGATTCATATCTACCCATTAAGTGATTTTTCTCGAAATAGTATTTCATATCAAATCTAGATTATTATTGATTCTTCTAAGTGGATTTCTCCTTTCAAAGACTAGTAACGCAGACAAGTTCCTAGAATTGCGTTTAACATGTTGGTTCTTTCGACCTATCCCAACATATTATATTCAACCAGTTTCAATAAATAAACGTAATAAGACTAGAGATGACATATTTCACAATATAAACTTGAAATTGGTAGAGATCAAAACATAATCATAAGTCGCTTTATTATATTCGCATATCCAAGCAATCACAAGAGGTTTAGCCTCTCATGGTTAATGAGTTCATAATAACAGAAGTGAGTAAATAGTAAACAAGAGACATACAGATTGGATTGATCAAATGATTACACAAGTGTCACAAGTAACCAAGAATTCGACACCAACAAGTACTTAACACCCCTTGTTCTGATTCGTTCACCCCTGTAACTTGGCTCTGGATCACGTATTACTTTGGACTTAACTTCGTGGAAATTGGTTATGGAGTGGAGAGTTCAAATGCTTGCAAATGAGCTCTATTTATAGGCATTCTAATATGCGAAGTACGTCGCACATACTTTCTGAGTGCGCCGCACTTTATTATTTTCTTGGCGCCAAAGTTTCATAAATGCAGGGGAAGTATCGCGCACTTTATTTGTAAGACCGGCGCACTTTTATTTAATATTATATATTTGACTTCATTTGACCGAGAGGTAAGTGCGGCGCACTCTAATAGAAAACCCGCGTACTTGACTTGCATGAAAAGCTAATCATGGAAGACTTCTTATTTATTTACTTCAAGTGGCGAAATAGTGGGTTTTGAGATGTATCATGCCCAGATCATCCGAGAGTGAACCTGCATTCATTTTATGCTATTAAGTACCAAAAGTTCACATCAAATGATCATAAAACATATAGTATAATGCTCAAGAAATATGTATAATTAGAGCGTTATCAGACCTCATCAATAGTAAAAGTATACCTTTTACTATAAAAACTCTGATAATTTAATGAATGATAACTCATTTTCTAAAAACGTCTCTTTTCGAGTCGTTTTCTATTACTGTAACTGTGATTCCATGAAGTAATACCCCAACCCTAAATCCGCTGCAAACTGTGAAATTGGGGGTGTTACAGATTGGTATCAGAGCCTCAGTTGTAGAGAACAAGGTCAAAACCTAAACTACAACTACTTATTCTAAGTCCGAGAATGTCCTCAGTGCCCCTGCCATCCTCCGTAACAATATGTGCAAGGTTAGTATAGTAACTAACTGCTTAACTGCTAAATGATTTACAATATTTCTACTATTATATAGTTATGTCTACTCCCCGCTATTCTACTCCCGTCTCATCTAGTTTACATCCGGAGAATGCTCTTTCCTCTCCGAATGTACTAGATTATCCTTTTAAACCATATTTCCCGATTCCTTAGAAGACTCTAGGAATAATATAGATACGCCGTCACCCTTAGGTTTTACACCTTTCATAAATAACCCACACTTAAAACATATAAGAGATTTCTATGCTAAGGCATCACCTATTACTCCCCCAAACACTATTTTACACCCACCATTTCCTTCTCCAAGATTTGAGCCACACGGGTTCTTTCTTCCTGCCATATATACCTAGGAACCCTATCCCTGCCTATACCCCTAGATATGAACCTAGACAACCTTATACTTTAGCACCCACACCTTACTTAGTAAAACCTCCCACTTCATCTTGAAAAGTTGAAATTGGAGAAAATTCCACTAGGACAACTTTAGAAAATCATGAAGATCAGGTAAAGGATATTTTAAATAACTTAGATGAATTTTCTTTGACCTTCTTGAGAAGATAGAAGAAGGTCATGATAATAACATAGGCTTCCAACCTGATTATAGTAGTTTAAGAAACACCCTACAACAAGCCTGTTTTAAGGTTGCTAAATTACAGAAAAATCAAATGAGATACCACCATAAGTAGCCTTTGCCCGTTTTAGGATTTGTACTTTAGAAAAGATGATTGATGATGATGAGAAATGTCATCAATCAAATCTAGGAAACATCACAAACTCAAACCCTTAGATTTAAGAAAACCTTGGAAGAAATCCCTAAGTAGTATGCCTTTTATAGCCTTAAGAGTTTTGCCTTAGAATAATTAATACCGTAATACTTATAGGATATGTAAAATAGGAAATCAATAACCTAAGTTATGCCTTAGATACCTCTTACTCTCACTGCCTAGTGCCCCTCAATTCAGGACAATTTAACTAACCTAGGATTAGGTATGCCTCTTCTTGTTTACCCTAGGTCATCTCGAACCCTATAGTAACCCCTAGGAATATAGACATATCCCGTAAGATATGACAAGTTGGGTACTTGTTATAACCTACCTTAAAACCTTGCCCCATTATAACCTCTAGGAATTTAGGATGAATTGCCCCGATGCCTTAGATTCATAGATTCTTAAAACTCTTAACCTTTAACTCGTCTGGGTTTCGATTTCAAACCCAAAAACCTTACGGAGAGCTATTTCGTAAGGATACTTGTTCTTGAACTTTAGGCGTTTTAGGGAAGCCTAAAGTGTCATTCTATAGAGTTCGTTCCCTATTCCCATTTTCTATTGATTTCCCTTCTTTTTCCCTCCTTAGGCAATCTGCCTAAAACCCTTAAATCACTTCCGCTAATGATAAGAATCTTTATTCTACATCAAAATGATATGAATTCATTCTGAATTCAGTAAACTATCCTTCATCCATCCCTACTTCCCGTTTTCCCGAAAACTCTTAGTCTCCCCTAGTTAGAGAATCTTCCCCTAACTATTCCAGTATGCAAGTATATGACAGTCATATACAAGCATATTTCCATCATTCCCTCTTCACTTCCCTAGATTACTATGATTCCCATAATAGTTTCCCCTCTTAGTAAAACCCGAATTTCACTCTCTAGGATTCCCGTATTTGAGGTTAGAAATGATTTTAGGATGCCACTAGAAAACGTAAGCATAGGTATAAAATACTTTGAATCAAAAGAGGTAGCCTAACTCTAAGGAAATCATTGAGGAAATAGGAAATAAGAAAAATTTTGAGGTTAGAAACCGAAGTAGGAAAAAAAATCTATACTAATAGACAAAAGAAAGACATTTCTATAAGATAGGATTTAGCCTAAGATAAGAATCTTATTTAATATCGAGGACATTAGAATTATTCATAGATATAATTAAGGAAACCTTTAGATGCAAATTAGGAAACTTAAGGATAACAAAGGATTAGATGGTAAACTACCGACTTAGAACCTTAAGCCTTTAGCACCTAGTCTAATAGCAGGAATAGGAATACTAGTCAAATTCTCACCTTATAGGAACAAGCCGTTTTGAGGTTATAGTTTACCTACACCTAGTCTCATAAGTAACCAATCCCGTATTAAGATTTTCCCATATACTATCCTCAAAGATATAATATAAGGATTTAGAAATTCCTGGGAATATTACATCATAGGGATAACCCGAAACCTACCCTAAATTTCATAAACCAGGTTTAGAATTCGAGATTACTAGTCATAACTAGGAATAAGACATTTGAGGATTTTAGTCTACCTATGCTTAGTTTCTTAGGATTTGACATTTCTCAGGTTACACATTAGGAACTCTACTATGGATGTTACCTTAACCGGTTTCAAGTACTTAGGAATAATGATACTTCTAGTAATAGACAACTTAGGACAAAAGACTAAACACAAAACTTTACCCAGGAATAGTGATACTCCTAGTAAACCCCTAGATAAGGAATTGCCTAACCCTTCTCCTATTATAGGATCTTCTTCACCAGTTAAGACCAATACATCACCCATAGAACTTTAGGACTAGTTATAGAAACTAGAAGAACCTTAAGGGGAAAACAAACTTTGAAGGAATCTAGTAAATCTTGTCCTTAGTAGGATACTGACCTTTCGAGTATCATATACTTTTACTCTTCCGTTTAATCCTATACTCCCGTTTCTTCCTACTCTTTCGTTTAATCCCACTCCTTCGTTATCTCCTACTCCTCTGTACTTTCCTATTTCTCCCCTTTCCTTCTTTCCCGTTTCCCCACTCCTTCCTACTTTTTCATCCATCCTTCCACTTCCTTCCATCCTTTCGTTCCTTCGTCATTTTTCACTCTATTTCACCCTACTCTATATTCTCTCCCTACCTCATCCTACAATGTTCTAAGAGTTAGAACTTGTATTTCTCGTCATATCACAAGATATTAGTTAGATCTTGTAAGAATATCTATGTCGAACCTTAATCCTCATTATGTTCGATTATGATATTACACTATCTCNACTTTCCTATTTCTCCCCTTTCCTTCTTTCCCGTTTCCCCACTCCTTCCTACTTTTTCATCCATCCTTCCACTTCCTTCCATCCTTTCGTTCCTTCGTCATTTTTCACTCTATTTCACCCTACTCTATATTCTCTCCCTACCTCATCCTACAATGTTCTAAGAGTTAGAACTTGTATTTCTCGTCATATCACAAGATATTAGTTAGATCTTGTAAGAATATCTATGTCGAACCTTAATCCTCATTATGTTCGATTATGATATTACACTATCTCGCCTTGCAAAATTTGCAAGAATGAGATCGTGAACACCCGTCACTCTAGCCATAACATGGGATACTACCAGGTGACTAGTTGCTAAACAGGGAGACTGTAGAACTCGTCACCATGGCCAGTTGTTGTCTCCACCATAGCTAGAACTTGTCTCCAAAACATTCATGTACCACATTTCCTTAAGTGTGGTAAACTCTCTCTCCATTTTCCGCCGATACTACTTAAGGATGATTTATGATGATTATCCCATTAAAATGAAATAGGACGCTCTTTCATTTTAATGACAAAATTATAAATCAAATGGATCATGAATTTCTAAGCTCTTGCTTACAAGAATTGAGACGCCTCTACTTGTGAGTAATGTGATATAAGTAAAGGAATCTAAGTATCTGGCACATGTACAAACATTTCCTACTCCGTTTGTACAATTCCTTTCTTCTCTTCTATCACCTTTTCTTTCTCGAATCGTCAACTCGTTCCTCTTTTACCCCTACGTTCAACTAAATCTCGGGACGAGATTTCTTCTAAGGGGGTAAGACTATAACAACCCACAAAATCTCATCACTATCATTCACACTATAAATACCTATATCAGGTATTTCACAGGTAAATTTTTGCTTTTTATGTGCATTTACTACTTGCATGACTCTCTAGACCTGCTCACGTATCACACAACCAAAAGATCTCTGCATTCACATCCTATAAACTCCTAGTATGTCAAGCATAAGATCACAACAACACCACAATAAGTAATCTATCAGTTTAACACACTAAACTCATCACAAAACCCTAATAAACCCTAATTAAGCCCTAATTAGGCCTATGTGTTTACAAAACTCTAATTGCTTATCTAAACTAGTTTGAAAGTGTTCAAAGATTATGTATGAGTTACCTTAGGAACAATAGGATATCTTAGCACCCTTAGACTCTAGTAAAACCCCTTAGAGCTTAGGTACAAGTCTCTTAAGCACAAAACTATAACTAGGTTATAATTTCCCTGAAACTAGGTTAAACCTTCCCAAATCTTTACCATAAGCTATCACCACTTAGTATAAGCTTCTTAGGACTTAATCCTAGCCACTAAACAGAACCTAATCTAGGCACTAAACCCTAAGCTAGACCCTAATCTCTCCTTAAGCAAAACTAGGACAAAACTAAACCTAAACCTTAGAACTAAGCTACTTAAGCACCTCAAACACCTCAAGCACCTAGCCTAGAACCTTGATTACACCAAGCACACTCCCTAGCACCTCCCTAGCAAGCACACAAGTAGGTGCATCACCTACTTGTCACCTTCTTCCTTAGTCGGCCTCATCTCCACCACATAAACCCTAAACCGCCATCTAGACCACCTTACTCACCCTTATAGCTCCCATTAGTCACCATATAGCTGTGGCTAGTCACTCCCCCTCCTCGTGCCACCTAAACACCCATTTCTTGGCCACCAAGCCTTAACGAGGCTATATATACCCTCGTTACCCCCTCCATTCAAACTCACACCTTCACTTCTCTTCACCTCGAAATTTCTGTAGTTAGTAATAGTACTAGGTCCCTTGTAGCCTTAAAAGTCGAGTACTAGAAGCCTTGAGGCCTTGTCGACTTGTTTTTCCATCGAGAAACCCTAGAAAACCCTAGTTTCCCACGTTAACCCACTTTTGGTCACGATACGTAAGTAAGGAAGTCTAGTTTCCGAGTCAATTTTTACATCAATCAGATTTCCCTAAGCCCAGGTGAGTTTTCATAGCCTCACACTTTCTAAATGCTTTACAAACCCAGTGAGGGGGATACATGCTTACTACTCTCTTTAAACCGAATACAAGTATTTTTCTTTGGTTGTTGCTCGAGTAAACTATCTGCCATCATTACATAACCAAATTCATGAATCTAATCACTTGTGATATTTTACACAAGTGAACGCGAATATAGTTGATAGATCTATTGGAGTTTGACAACTCCCGTTGGTTTGCCTGTGTCTTGGGCACCAATAAGTACTATATTTGAACTCTCTCTGAAGGATTAACTTTGGCAAGTTATCCTTCCCGTCCCCTCATGGTTTGGTCTGCAGACCCTATGACCTGGACTGTTAACGTGTGGTTCATGAGCTTAGTGCAATATACCCACTCTTGATAATTGTATATGCATTGCAATTATCACAAACACTACATTTTCCTTGACGGGTGTAACAACTGAACCCTGTGGAACTTGTATTCACTATCACTTAAACCTATGACTCTCACTTAACACCTAGTGTTGACTTTTTAAGCATGTATCCTAGGTATATATATCACTATTATGGAGCTATGACAGGAGGAGCACTGAACTCGGAGGACTTTCAATCCGGTTATCATTCAAACCTAACATTTCATCTAGACTTGGGGACCTCATCAATAGTAAAAGTATATCTTTTACTATAAAAACTCTGATAATTTAATGAATGATAACTTATTTTCTAAAAACGTCTCTTTTCGAGTCGTTTTCTATTACTGTAACTGTGATTCCATGAAGTAATACCCCAACCCTAAATCTGCTGCGAGCCGTGAAATTAGGGGTGTTACAAATCTAATAACAACATGACACAATACTAGGGAGCTTCATGTGAGGGATATGTACTTCTAAATTATTGTGACAACTGGCAAATTAGGGAGCTATTTTCAAAATCCGCATTACTTTGAAACTTAACGATACGAAAATGTTTGGAATTTAATTCCATTGAATTATGTCTATTTTGAATACGTGACTTGAATATGTGAATTATATGTAAAGTTTTATTCGTATCGTGAATTTTATGTAAGATATATGTATATTGTGAATGTTGTTTGTTGCGTTTATTAGGCACTACGTTGACTCCGGCACTAGGAAACCTAATAAATTGGAAATTTTGTTAACGGTTGCGTTGTTATATTTGATGGACGTATTTATAATCACTTTTCGTGGAAAAACGATTTTAAGAATGATGGTGCGTGAGTAAACGCGTGTTGAGGAATTTTGAAAATGGTTATGAACTCGGGATGAGGGTGTCGGGTTACTTTGAAAAGTTTACAAGAATGGTCCTTGTGTTTGGAAACCGGCCGACCCCCCCCTCCCTTATAGCATTATTATATTTTTCTTTTTAAAAGAGTATACATATGGTCCTTGTGGTTAGTAGCAAACAAACAAACACAACTAAATCATCACCATCTCTCTCTCATCTCTTCTCTTGTAACCCTAGCCGCCGCCACCACCGCGACACCGCCACCCTCCACCACACACGACCACCATATAACGAATCCCCATCACTAGATCTACTAGATCCACCAATTCACGCGCTAGTTTTCTTGATTTTTGAAGATTTTCGTGACCATTTCTTGTGATATTGAAGGTAAGTCGAGCCACAAGAGTTTTGTGACTCATTTGGTAAGAAAAACGTGACAGGTGAGGTCACGGGGTTATGTTTTTGGTAGGGTTTTGATAAATAACGAAATATATACGTGGGTTTTTGTATAAAAATGTGATAATAAACTAGTTTGGTATCCGAGTTTCTTGATTTTCTTGTGTGGTCGAGGCATAACCGAGAGCTATAGCTCTCGGCTTGTGTTTTTGGGGATTATGTGATTCTTCTTGTTATTTTAGTCACGAGGTAAAGATTATGAGGGTGTTTGGATATATATTTTGGAGGTTTTGATTAGTTTAGCTATAACAATGTGTATTATTGTTGTTGTTGTGGTGATACCGACGACCCAAAGAGGTCCGTTTGTTTGGTTTGAGCTCGGTTGAGCTAATCCGAGGCCTAGTGGTCACGAGTTGGGTCCTCGTGGCTCGTGGTATAGCCGAGACCCAAGTGGGTTTCTCGACTCGGGGTTTTACTTGGTAAGTCGACCCGGATTATATGTATTCTTGATGTTCTTCTTGTATTTGTTGCTATTGTTGTGATTATTGTTATTGTTGATTTTTGTTGTTGTCTTTGTGTTGTTGGCCGAAAGAGGAGAGAAGGCCGAGACCCTCGTGGTCTCGGCAAAGGATTTATTGTTTTGTGGAGTTGTGTTGACAAGGGAATGTGGAAACCGATTTTTGATACAGTTATTAGATTGACGGAGATAGGTTAGTTGGATACCGTAGTCGGACCCTATTGTTGCAGTTGTTGAGTGGATTTGGTATTGGGGTGATGTTGGAGTATGACAATTGTTGATGTTGCATATTGGACTTGTGAACTTTGAGCGACGTCGGGGTCACCTTGACTCCCTAGTCAATGGTTGACTTCGACAAACGCCGTGACAATTTGGATTTGGACAATAAGCCGAGAAGTGATGACTCGGACTTGTGACTCGTATATATATCTTATAACTCAAATCAAATATTAAACTCGTAATGACTTATATATCGATATAAACATTCACATAAGTATATATAAACGTGTAAACGTGTGTGCTGGTAGTGATATAATGTGATGATATATAGTATTATTATATAGTTACTAAATATATACTTATATATATGAGTGATATAGTATTAATATATATATATATAAGTATATAATATATATATTGTGTGTGTGGTGTGTGTGTGTGTGTTGTGTGTGCGCGTCATATATATATAAATAAGCAATCACGAATAATAGAAATAAGAACGTTAACGACTATATGCAGACAAGTTTATTTATAGTATAATATTGTTGAAAACCGTTATTGCTAATCCAGTGTGGTATACAAATCGAAATATAAATGTAGAAGTGATTTGTTTGTATGGAATATAACAGCTTTGGAAATAAAAATGAGATTTGCGAGTTAAGGAAGATATTCGAGGCAGTTAAATCCAAGTTTGACCATTTTACATATGTTTGTTTGTGCTAGTCAGAATATTTAGCGTAATGCACCCAATCTAAATAACGCTATTTAGAACTTATCTTAGTCGATGGATTAAATAAGACCGTATTTAGTTTATATCGACGGGGTTTTATTATGCGGATAATATATCCTACGACGCCTTAGGTGGTGGTTAGGAGTCGGGGGCGTGATGTAACGTTAATAAAGATTTTTGAAGTTTATCGATTGACGATAAGAGTCGATAAGTTTTACGGATCGTTATTTCATTAAAACTTATTAAAATGGACTCTTAAAGCTTACCAGTCGTAGTACGTTATGGTGCTATGTGACTTTAGGATGCATGGTATGGTTTTAGGAATATACAGTTAAGTAAATAGCTTGTGGAGGATTATCGGAGGTTGAGAACTTTTAAACGTTGACGATCTATTTAAGGAAACATTATTAAGCTACGCTAGACCCATAGATCATTATTGTTTGTTTATGTTGTTGGTATGTTCTTGGGATCTGTTGAGGTCGACACACAGCATGCACGGATACCAAGACACTAAAAGACGGAATATGAGAAACGGGATTTTGGAAAAGTAAAATGGAATACGTTCGGGATTGGGAATATTGTTGATGTTGAGAGTAGCGGTATCTAAGACGAGTACATTATTAGGAGAGTGCGAGTACGTAGTTGCATCGACTGAGTAGGTGATACTTCTTTGCTCCATGCGATTTTTGAGCTATTATCTGGACTTTGAGGTGAGTCACTAGCCCCATTTTACTCGTTGAAACTATTGTTTCTAAACTTGGGTGAGAAACGTGCAACTCTGTTTTTATGTGGACTATTTGTGATGTTTAAAGAGGTTGAGTACTCTGTATGCCCGTTAGGGACTATGGTTGGTTTTGTAGCACTGTCGCACCTGCGAATTGCAGGGCGCATGTCGCATCCGGTTGCTAATGCACATTTGAATTGATCATGATGTATGTAAGGAAAAGCATGGTCCGCATCCTTGGCGAATGGTTAGGAGCATTGTCGCGATGCACTTGCAAATGCAGGGGTATGTCGCATCCTGTTGCGAAGTGCCATTATATGACGATTATGTGATTAGGACGTATAGTGGGCACCTATTAGGATTTTGTATTCGGATTGAGAACTGTACTAGCATAGCAAAAGGTTTTTGCGTATGAAGGCACTTCTGCGTTTTGAACGGTAAACCTATGATGCTTCACCAGATAAGCTGACTTTTGTGCGTTTTCTCATGTATATGGTGTTTTTGTGTATGTTTTTGT
>LBNU01006995.1:126129-181572 GCA_014162995.1 Artemisia annua
AAGTGTTGAACACAATAACCAAAACACATAAATAATCATTCAAACGTCATCAAACAATCTAAAATGCTGGAGATTTTGTAGTAATAGCTGTGCTGCAGTAAAATGAACCAATCATAAGCTGTCACAAAGCGGGGCTCTACGCATGGGGCAAGGAAGGAATAGGAAAGTCCTTGGGCAACTCAGGAACTGTTGGCAATGTTGGCTTAGGTAGGTCATGAATTTCTGGCAACTTTGGTACTTCTGCTTTTGGTAGATTTGGCAGCTCAGGTTTCGGAATTTCAGGAACTGTTGGCTTTGGAATCTCAGGAACTACGGGTTTCGGAATCTCAGGAATTGTGGTCTTAGGATGCTCAGGTAATGTGGGCTTTGGAAGCTCTGGCACTTCAGGTTTTGGAAGCACTGGGATCTCAGGCTTTGGAACATCAGGAAATGCGGGTTTGGCAATCTCAGGAATTGTGGGTTTTGGAATCTCAGGAACAGTTGGCTTAGAAACCTCAGGTGCCACGGGCTTTGGAATTTCAGGAACTGCGGGCTTGGGAATCTCAGGTAGTGTGGACTTTGGAATCTCCGGAATTGTGGGCTTTGGAAGCACGGGGATCTCGGGCTTTGGAACATCTGGAATTGTGGGCTTGGTGATCTCTGGAAGTGTGGGCTTTGAAAGCTCTGGAACTTCAGGCTTTGGAATCACAGGGACCTCAGGCTTTGGAACCTCAGGAATTGTTGGTTTTGGAAGCGTCGGTACTTCTGGCTTTGGAATCACTGGAACCTCAGACTTAGGAACAACAGGAATTTCAGGTTTTGGAATCACAGGAACCTCTGGCTTTGGAATCTGGGGAAGTTCAGGCTTCGGAATTTCAGGAAACTTTGGAATTTCAGGAAACTTAGGAATTTCAGGAAACTTTGGAACTTCAGGCTTTGGAAGCTCGGGTACATCCAAAAGCTTACGTGCCTCACCACCTACTGATGTTAAAGTGATGGAAACTAGAATCACGAGGAACATATTGAAGTTATAATGTGCCATTGTTTCTTGAATAATGGTTCAAGGTTTGAAGAAGGAGAGCTAATTAAGAAAGTGTTTTGAGTTGTGTTGAGACTCTAAGTAATGATATAGATTTATATAGAATATACTGGATGTGGAAATTGGACAATAGTGGTAAGTAGATAAGTTGGTAGGAATATAGACATATTGGGGATGTTAGTTCAACTTCACATCTGTACATAAGTGTTTAGTTGTCATATCTTTATGAAAATACATGGTAATGAGACTTGAAAAACTAACTGCTACGATATGGTTAAAAAATATGAATATTTGGTTATCTATTTGAGTAGCAGCTTCCGTACTAAGTTATATATGACTTCTGATATTTCTTGGTAATAAAATATAAATAAGTTGGTCCACATTTCTCATAATTAATTACTTTGCAACTTATTTTGGTCACAAATTGGGTAAGGGTTATGATGATAATCTTGGATAATCTACTTGATAATATTGAAGGGGATACCAATCCTATTTAACAACTTGTTGCCTTTCAAAAAAAATCCTATTTAACAACTAAGGAGGTGTCCCAAAGTAGCTTTGAGTCAAAAACTGAGTAAGGGTTATGATGGCAGTAGTATTTTCAATCCTATTTAACAACACATGCCAGTAAGTATAACCCGTCCGTTTGTAGTAGGGGTTGTGAATAGAGGTCAGAAAACAAGGAAGTAGGTTTGTCACACTCCTAAATACCATGAAATTTGAAATCGAAGAAAAAGTAATAAAATTACTTGCAAGAGAACTAGTTTCCTACCATGTAATAATGTTGGATATGTTTGGATAAAACATGAGTCAACGAGACGCAAGTTATTTGTATGTGTTTTCCAATTCAATAAGCATATTTGTTAGTTTTGATAAATGAACCCTCTCGACCTGTGAACCTTTATCAAAAACCAAGTCATTTAGAATCCATTTGTGCGAAAACGTGATTTACCATATTAGTTCCTACGAGTCTTTTCGGCATATACTCGTGATTAAACATTTACAAGTCCATTTAGAACTAGTTAACTTTGTGGGTGTCAGTCACGAAGAACCAAACATGTTCGTGCACTAACCGTTTAAAATAAACCAAAAGAGAAATCCCTTCCACCTTTAAATTCCTGGTGTTTTACCAACAAGTTGCAATAGCTATGTTTTAATATTTAAACAAACTTATAAAGAAATCCAAGTTTTCATCATTTGAAAATCATCCAAACACTACACATAAGAAGACACATAAGTCCCACGCAAGTATACTCCATGGTTCTTTCAATTAAACACCAATTGTCATCCAAACACAAATTGTTCAACAATATAATAAAGTAAAGAAAGTTAACGAAAAGTATGATTACAAATGAAAAGGAAAATAAGAAGTTGGAGCACTTATTGAGCCTCCAATCACTAGTATATCTTCAACCACCCCAAATATTAGTACCAAATGCTTCTTTGATTGCTCTTAGTACCCCACTGAAAATGGAAAAAGTTCCAAGTCTTTTAGGAGAGAAAATATTGTAAGGAGATTAGGCATAGGTTGTAGGATAATCACCAATGTCACACCACTTGACTCCTAGGCATAACCCTTTGTATTTATGCTTAATCAACCCTTCATTAACAAGAAAAAAAGTCCAAAGTGAGTTAAGTCCATAAAATGATCGGCCTCCATCAATGAGGGGAGTAAAAAGCATCATAAATGCAACTCTTCAGCTGATATGAACCCCAGCTGACAGCTCGTGGTCCTCAGCCTGCTGCTGGTGTACACCCACGGCTCATGGTACATTTTGTTCGGTTGGTGGTACACCCACGGCTCGTGGCACTTGTTGGGCGGCCGGTGGTACAGTTTCTGCGTGCAGTTTTTCTTCTTTCGCCCCTTTCATTTAGTTGCCATTTCTTCCAACCGTACTTCTTTTTCTTCATTCAAAATCNTTTTTGTGAGAGTAATATCTCATATATCCAACAAAAATCACTATTTTCTTCTTTGAGTGAGAGTGGTGGTAGAGTTTGTTTTGGCGTTGGTGTTGATTGGATTATTTCTTCTTTGACTGATGGTGATGGTGGAGTGGGTGGTGTTAAGTGATTAAGGCTTTTATTTTTGTTATGGACGGCCATTCCCATTTTGATCATCTTTACCATCTCTCAATATCCTTTGGTCTCTTATCACATTTTCCATCAATTGGTCAAGTAACCAACTCACATCTTTATCATCTTGTAAACTCGCCTATATTGATCCTCATATCTCCTAAACCAAAGTCCATAGTGCACTTGGTAGCAAGCAAGAAATTCCACCAAAAACAACCGGAGGATCCATGGGGTCCTCATATTCATCCACAACCAAGTCCATGTCAAACACAAACCCATGAATACAGCTTTCACCTTGATAGCAATCCTTCTCGCGTACTTATCTAAATCAAACTCTTTGATCCCAAGCTTTTCGAAAAATTCATTAGTGATATAGCTATCATTTTGTGCTATGTTGCACTCGGCATTCCACACGCCATGTCCAAGAATACCACATGGTGTAGCATAACGCATCGAAGGTTCATCATACTCCAGGGGCTTAGGTTTGGTGAATGTGATCACCTTAGGCCTCTCCGGTTCATAACTAGCAATCTCCTTAGCCTTAGTTTTCAACTCCTTCTTCTCAACCTCTACTAACTTTTCCATGTGGTCTATAGCACTACCCTCATCCGTCATCATCATTTCCAATTTATCCAAGTATTCCGAGACATCACTCAAAGTATCCATTATAAAGCTTATCTAAAACACTAAAGAAATAAACAAGAAATGCAATGCAAAAGGTTAAGAGCTAGTTAAAATAATAAATAATAAACCAATAATAAAGCCCAAAGGCTTTCTTAAGCAATAAATAATAAACCAATAATAAAGCCCAAAGGCTTTCTTAAGCAAATAATCATCTAACAGAAGCGTGGTACATTATTCAAAAATTCTTATGAAAGAAAAATTTGTTGTCTAACATTATGAAAAAAGATAAATCTTATTGAAATGTTGTATAGACCTATTGTCAAACTTTTAGTCCTATAAGTTATGGCATCACATTTTTATGATAGTCTGTATTTCAGAAACTATTAGCATTATGTTTGAAACATTAACAAGCTGGAAATATCCCTAAGTATCTTGTGATAGTTTACTAATTTATGTTAGTTAAATGATACTTTCGAAGCTTTTAGGAATGTCAATGTCGGGAATTGTCAACTTCAAATTAAGTCAAACATTGCAGATTTGTTTTATCTTCTTTTTGAGAAAGATCCTATATTAATATTCTAAATGATGTTAACACGGTGGTTAAAAATGTTATGTGAAATAAAGAGTACGTATATGTGAAACAAAATTGTCATAAACCAAGGTGATAGAAATCTGTAAAAAGAGCAATTTTATTAAAGCTCTATTGAGCTAGTGAGGCACAAGCTCCAAAACAGGGGAAAACAGAGGAGTTATATAGATAATTTAATTCATTGAGGAAGAGTAACCTAGGTATAGTTGCATTGTTATATATATATATATCTATACTATCTTGGACAGAAAGAAAGTGTTTGTTGATAGATATAGTATGAGGCTCCTTAGTTCAATTTCTCACCCATTTATTTAATCAGATTAAAATCTTTGTGAATGTAACATTTCCACAGTGTTTATGATTATTTCTTGCAAACCCTTATATGGACAGGGTGGTGAACTGGTTATTACAGCAAAGTTTCGCATCATTGTTTGAGAATCTGAGCTAGTCGATATGTAGGTTATCTTGGTGAGTCTGCCAGATGCTTTGGGCACCAACAGTGCTTATGCTTCATTTTCCTCATTATTGGACGTGATCATTTGGTTAACATCGTTAGAACATTTAGTAGTGTTTTCAAAATTGAGCATTACAAAGACATTTTGCATGTACAACCCTCTCCTTTTAGCATAATCAAAAGTTTATTGGTAAATATACAAGTATAAAATAGGAAAATAATAATTCAGGGCAAAGAAGAAAGATTTCTAAATCAGATTAGCTTATATGGATGAGAAGTTCACCTAATATCCTTAGGTTTCCTTACCAACTCATCAACTAATTATTTTTTTCTGACCAACCTACTGCATATATATTTAAATCTAGATATCAGCCGGCAATTAATTCAAGATTTCCCAATAAGCAGCTTCCCACATTCGGTTTTCATAATGTTGTGTCACAAATACCCTTCATTTGTCATTCCGTTGCTGATCATCACATTGACGTCAATGAGGAGCAGCATAATTGTAGCAGAGGCAAGAAACCTTCTGGATGTAGATTTACCTGATCTTCCTAAGCCTGAACTTCCTGATTTACCTGAAATTCCGAAACCTGAACTGCCCGCCATACCTGAGCTTCCCAAACCAGAACTTCCCACCTTACCTGAGATCCCTAAGCCTGAACTGCCACATTTGCCAGATGTATCTGATTTACCAGTTCCGAAGTTCCCTACTCTGCCTAGCGACTTTCCTATCCCATCTGAGATACCTTGAACTGTGAATCCACCTCTCGTTCTGAAGTTCTTGTGCCACTAGTGATTATCTTGTTCTTTACTACTAATGTTTTATTGACGTTTTACTGATTTATCATGTAAACAATGTGTACTGTGAACTCGTTCCACGATTGATACTTAAAATGGTACTATATATATGTACTTATGTATAGATGAACTATGCCTTTGTATATAAATGATGTGATCACATGCCCTGTTTTCATCTAAATATGTTCTGTTAACTATCATATGGCATGAGACTATACTTCAGGACCAAGTTTACTGCATGTTTGCAGGGACATATTTTCAGATTTGTTGAATAATAACAAAGTAATATTTTGATACAAAAATGGCACTTCTCACTATCCAAGATGAGATCGCATAACTTGATATATTTTTTTTCCAGAAACACAGATTTGTTTTTACTTAGAGCTTGGATTACATGACCAATTCCACACATATGACAACTATATAATGTCCAAACCATCAAATCAGTTAATATAAATAAGTCAACTGCTTAAAGATACATTCGAAATTAGCCGGCTTGTACAATATATTAAAGAAAAATTTAAATGTTTCTTGAATGCCGGTTTCCAAAATCATTGTTGAGAATGAGATAAAACAGACCCTAAGATTTAACGTCCCATCTAATATATATAGACACACTTAAACAAAACTGAAAAGTACCAAACAGGATGATAAAACTTATAGCAATATTTTGCTTTTTGTCTTTGTTTGGCTTTAGCAATGCTGATATTCAGGCAGATAAACTCTTTGAGTTGCTAAAATCAAAAAGGTCTAGAAACTCACCAACTCTTACAACTTGGACAGTTTCAGAAGAATCTACTGAAGAGTACTCTCCAGTTTACATTGCACCTCAAGACGGTTTGGCACAGCTTGACAAGATTGTGGCATTGCCAGGCCAACCTTCAGGTGTCGATTTTAATCAGTATGCAGGGTATGTTACAGTCAATCCAACCGCTGGGAGGGCTCTTTTCTATTATTTTGTTGAGTCTCCCACTGAGTCTTCAACTAAACCATTGGTTTTGTGGCTAAATGGAGGTATGTTTTCACATTAAGTTTACTTGGCGCATCTTCATCAAGCATAGCACACAAGTATATATATGGGCCATAATTAGTTTTTTAATCTAAAATATAAACAACTAGCTTATTAAATTCCAATGAAGAGATAACAGCACAGCTTGAATCAAGAATGGACAATTATATCTTCTATTGAAAAATTTTGTCTGATAATTTTTGTTATTATTGTTTAACAGGACCAGGATGTTCTTCCATGATTGGTGCCATGTCAGAACTCGGACCATTCAGAATCAATAGTGATGGAAAAACTCTTTTCAAGAATGATTATGCATGGAGCAACGGTTAAATCTTATTCGAACTTTTTTCATTCCCTTTCTTATTATACAGATCATAAATACATAAACATGATCAATGTTATGTGCAGTTGCAAACATGTTGTTTCTGGAGTCCCCAGCTGGAGTTGGTTTCTCATATTCTAATACAACTTCTGATTATGATCATTCTGGTGACAAGAACACTGCGGATGATGCTTACATCTTTCTTATCAACTGGCTCGAGAGATTCCCTCAGTACAAAACTCGTGATTTTTACATTACTGGAGAAAGCTATGCTGGACATTATGTGCCTCAACTTGCTTATACAATCCTTCAGAATAACAAGAAAACAAACCAAACCACTGTTAACATCAAAGGGATCGCTGTAAGTTCACTTCATAAGACGCTTATTTCCACCAATTTTGCAATATGTACTCATTGGTGTTAAATTTGCAGATAGGAAATGCGTGGATTGATGACGAAACGAGTCAGAAAGGAATGTATGATTATTGGTGGACTCATGCTATACTTTCAGACGCAACACATGATGCCATCTTCAAATACTGTAACTTTTCAAGTGAATCTTCTTCTGCAATGTGTGGCAATATTACAAACAAAGCTTTCGATGAGATAGGAAATATTGATATATACAACATCTATGCCCCGATTTGTTTGACTGATCTTAGTAACGCCTCTGCCACTGGATCTGTAAGATCTCTATAGACATTCCATCATCTATGATAATATCAAAAACAATGAAATCATCATTTATTTTTTTTACTTTTTCTTTCAGATTAATGTTTTTGATCCATGCTGGCAAGACAATCTTATATCCTATCTCAATAACTCCGCAGTGCAAAAGGCCTTTAATGCGAAACCTACATCATGGGATGTATGCAGGTATCACAGACAGAACTTTTATTATGAACTAAGATGAACCTTGTTATGATAATTAGTGGATAACTGGGATAAAACTCAAACAATGCTTGTAGTGACGTTATCCAGAGCTGGAATGACAGTGCAGTTACCATCCTCCCAATAATCGAGTATCTGATTGAAAATGGCCAACGGCTCTGGGTTTACAGGTAAGCAGTATGGAGACTTAGGATGACGTTAGATAAATCTTATGATTGGAAATTCAGAACCACATATAATTCATCATTAAATGACTTTTAATTTTACAGTGGGGATACGGATGCTCGGGTTCCAATTACTGCTTCTAGGTACTCAATTAACACCCTCAATCTTCCGATTGAGACTGCTTGGAGGCCATGGTACCTCAACAAGGAGGTGATCACTTTCCTCCTTATTAACATTATTGTTCTAAATGGAAAAACAAATTATGTTACAACGAAAAAAATGGGTTCAGACATAATACTTCACATGCCCATTTGTTATTTGTGATATACATCGTCTTCCAAAGTATGTTGCCCCGATGGCGAATGCTAGCAAGTATCTTAAATTTTGCATATCCTGCAAATTCAAATATGATTCAAGTGATTTGATGTGAATATATATAAGAATAAGCTAACTAGATAAGGATGTATAGTATTTTATTCCTTATCAAAAAGTCATGATTAACAGGTTGGAGGGTATTTGGAGGCCTACAAAGGACTGCTTCTGATAACAGTTAGGGGTGCAGGCCATACCGTTCCAAGCTACCAGCCGCAACGTGCATTAGAATTGTTCTCATCATTCCTTGGAGGGACACTCCCTTCTTCCTCTTAGACATTTGGCAGCTTTTAATGTTTCAATAACTTTAATTTTCTGATAAGAAAAAGGTGAAAAAATCTCACATGTAGAATAAGTTGGTGTCTACTTGACCCAAGTTCCAGAATCTTTCTATGTATTTGTTACTTCTTACAATGAAACGGGTTATGTTATTTCTCTTTACATTGTTGTCAGAATGATAATTGACTTTAACTAATGATCCTCCGATGACAATTAGGAAAATGCTATTTACTATTTTTATTAAATATTGTAAATTTGTAATCATGTATTATTATCTATTTAAAAACAAACAACTTAAGATGTTCTAAATGGTTTTACTTGTTTGATTAAAAAGAGGAAACCCCCTGTCCCAAAGTTATCATCCCTCTTTCCATTTTGGGATGTTCTAAAATATTGTCCCATTCTTGTTTTAACCAATCAAAGAAAGGTTTAGTGAGTGATCATGATATTTGATTGTTTGAAAAGTGTATTTTTTGTTTGAGGACAATAATTATAAGACTAATTATATTTTTTTTATTATTATTTACTATTTTTTGATAATGATTTTGGATCGAAAATTATATTTTTGGTTTTTTTTACACATCTGAATATAAAAGCGTACTTTTATTAATTTTGACAAAATCAAAAGATATTTAGACATTAGTTTATTTACATTTAAAAAACCTAATTTAAATATTACCTAATTAATAATTTGGTTTTTCACAAAATGCCATTTATGTCAAAAGCTCCGAACGTTTTCTTATATTATAAAAGAATTGAATTCGTTATATACATGTACTAGTTATAATGTCCCGTGCACGCACGGGGTTTTTTCTAAAATTTCCAATAATGTATTTTATCTATTAAAAAAAATTTGGGAGCAACATCGCCGGGTATCCAAACACTCAAAAGAGTTTTTATTCACTAAACTAAGAAGTCCCAAAAATCCTAAACACAATAAGTAGATAAAGCACTTTTAATTACCAATGATAAATATCTTCAATATAGACATGTAGTCTTATCTAATTCATCAAGAAACAATAAGCATATTAAACACTTTCAATAAGCAATCTCAGACACCCTTAACTACTATTTAACTGAAACACAAGTTTGTTCGTTTTTTTATTCACATGGTAGTTTTAAAATAATATTTTCTGGTTCTTGTCAAGTAGATAATAAGATATGAACCTGATCTTCAAGAAGTATTCCTGCAAATCCGGGTTTGATAAACATTCCTATCCAAAATTGGCAGAGTTTAGACCTTTTGTTACCGATCAACTAATTCTCATTCAAAAAAATCCAAAGGCAAAATATAATATTGACTTATTATTAAAAAAAATTAGTATATCACCATAAGACATACATGAGTACCGCGCGATCATAGTCCCCTGCATCTAATAATGGCGCTTCCTTATGTTACCATGTTCCCTCATGTTCAAAACCCCAGTCCCCTCTTTCGCCTGTAGCCAAACCCATACCAACTCATCAACTATTTTCATCACCATAATTGTTCCCACCGTCAAATTTTTGTTTGTCTGGTCTTCTGTTAAGAGTACTACTAACACTTCATTACTTGTGGCAGGTTATTACCTAACATGTTCAACATTAGCGAGTTAAATTTTGAATCACACATAAACTCACAATCGGAAAAAAAAATGAATTCAACATCTTCTCTACACACATGGTCCAACTTTGGAATAAAGGAAAACAAAATATTTTAAAGAATTGTGGGCTAACATTTGATCTCTAAATAAATACCGGTATACTAAAACTAATAGCAACTTAAATAGGTAAGTAAAACACTAACACATAGTAAGAAAACCCATCACCTTTTCAAATATGATGCAAGATGTAGACACATTCTCATTTTATAAATTGACATGACTTGTTTACCCATACTTGGAATTGGGTACAACATTAAAAAAGGCGAATAAGATTATATTTCTTAAGAATAACACTGAAGATAATTTTTTTTTACATCTATCGGTTAATTCCTCTATTTTAAAAAAGATCATTTATTAATAAGAGATTGTACTGATAAAGATATCAAAAAACACTGTCTATTGATTCAAACTCCATATAAACCAAATATCACCAAGTCTGTACTGAGCATTACCATTGAAACTACAATAAACAAATTAATACAAACAAATACTATGGCCGTCTCCATCATCTAACTAAAACACAGAAACCCGTTAAAAGTTCCTTACATCAACTAAACACCCCTCAACTAATTAATAATAATATCATTGCAACATATTGCTTTAACCCACTAATCATGAACACATGACAACCTCTTGCGAAAATGTTAAGCCAAATTTGCCTCAACCTCATCATAGTTGCATACTGCAAATAGATGGATTCTACTTGTTGATTTTACCACAACATTCCCCGTATGTTTCAACTTCCTGAGATTCAATTAAAGGCTCAAATTACAAACCTCATGAAACAATTTAAGCAACTTCAATAGTTTTGTTCCGAATACCTTATCCTTTCAAAATTTCCTTATGTATGCCTTGTTGTTCAGAGACGTGCTTGCCATGCTAACCTCACGCCCATTGAAAATGATATCATATCCCACCTCCTAATTTTCCACTTGTGATATTTATGTTCTAAAACTATTGATCATCCACATAATTGGACCACAACGAAAAAGTGCAAAACTCATACATCTGGGGTGTGGCCAGCTTTTAATAATCTGTTTAGATATCCTAGTTTACATGATGGGTACATAAAATGCTCTACAGCTAAACACTTTGTTACTATGTTTAATATGTTGATCTTTTCTAAAAAGATTTTAGATACTTGATGGCACAGTTACGTTTATACTAATATGTCAATGAATCCTTTAGATTTTCTCCTTTGCAATCTGCTCTAGGAGATCATTTTTTCCATTACATGGAGGCTGACATACCTGCCAAAAATCCAGTAAAGACATATGTTCGGTAAAAAAATTAATTGTTACACATGTCATAAAGTACCCTAAATTACCAACTTTAACTACGGCAGTAACATGTCGTGTAAATTCTCAGCATCCTGATTGCATGCCACAATAATAAAAGGCATAACATCATGAGAAAGGCTTTAATTCTTGAATGATTATAGTGTATATGACTTGCCCCCAAACAGTCAACTAAGTCAACCAAGGGTGCCTGGTCAACTAAGTCAAGCTATGAGGGAGGAAGTGATCAATTTATGATCCGGTGTAAGCACAGTGTATCCCCGGGTCGTTATATCCCAGCGAGATTGAAATTGTGTTTTGGGAAAACGTTCTGGAATGAGTGATTTGGGAATAGTAACCAGATAAAGATTTTGATTTGATTTTACACTAATGATTGCTTGAAATGATAATGGAACAGTATTAACAAATACAGAAATGCAAATAATCCTAAAAACCTAAATGCGTCCTGGAAAAGTGGAAATATGCAAAAATAAACTACAGGGGGTGAAAATGCAACTTTTACAAACTTAAAATTAAAAGAAAATTATTTTTTTGATTATTTTATTATTTAAATATTAATTATTTAATAAAACTATTTAAAAAGTTAATAAAAATTCTATTTAAAGTAATCTAAAAAGAGTTATACAACAAATTTAAATTATAAAATTGCAAAATTAATTTCTAAAAATCTAAAATGACTTAAAAGAAATATAAAAATTGAAAATAAATATTTTTGTCTTTTTGTGGAACTTTTATTAATTAATTACTAAACTATTATTTAATGATTATTTAAACTAGATTAAATAAGAAAAATAGAAAATGAAAAGAGAAAATTACAAATCCAATTTTTTACAGAATCTAAATAATGTGTACAAGCTAGGAAAATTATAAAAATGAATCTAGGATTAAATTTAAATACTTAAACTAATTTCTTTTTGGTTTTTTAATTTAAACTATTTTAATTATAATTAAATCTAGAAATTACAAGTTGAACAGTAAAAATTATGGGAAAATTACCAGAAATACTAAATATTATGAGGAACTTAGGAAAAACATAAAAAGGTACTACTGTTTAACAAAAATTAACAGAACTATTTAATTTACTAAAATTGCTTAATTATTAATTAAACTAATTTTAATTATAATAATTACCAAATAAAAAGGGAAAAATCTGAAAATATTCCTAAAGGTACTTTAATATATTAGGAATTTAAGAAAATTATAAAAACAGATAAGTACTTAATAAAAATTTAAAAAGAAAAATTAAAAAGATAAAATATGTTAAATAGAAGTTATCACTTTTCTTAAAAAGTGATTATTTTTGGATTTTTCCTTTTGACAGATGTTTAAATACTGAAAATGAGTAATTTTTGTGAAAAAAGAATTTTTGAAACTTAGAAATAAGCTGTGTGTGAGCTATTAAGCTCAACAGTTGAGCTTTTGGGCTCAAAGTGAGATTTTAAGCTCTAATAAGCTCACAACAAGCTACACAAAATGAAACAAAGGTAAAATAAGATGAACACAAGTTAAAGGTACTAGGGATAAGCTAAAGGAACAAGAAAAAGGGACTGAATAAGCTAAACACAATGAATAAGCAAATCCAAAAACCACTCAGAACCCACAGATCTGCAGGCTTCTTTATGGTCACTTCAAGCTTATCAAATAAGCTTTAAAGCCAAAAATGAGCATAGAACCAGAAAGATGGGGTTATGAACTTTCCAAAAAACTCAAGCTCAACCTGTGGGAACCACTAGTGAGCTTTTGGGGGGCTTATGAAAATGCTCAAGTACACTGAATGATCAGTGTACTGAGAAAAATGGGACAAGAAACAAATTCAATTCTAGCTTATCAAATAAGCTTGTGAGTGCAAAATAAACCCTGAACCTTTGAGCTTGGTGGATGGGCTTCTCAAAGAACCCAAGCTCACACTGTGGTATCCACGGGTGAGCTTATGAGAGGCTTATGAACTTCCCTTTCTACACTGATGAGTCAGTGTATAAGCTAGGATGGGACAACATTGAGAGCAACAATAAGCAATCCAAATAAGCAGTTTATGGAACAAATCAAACATGCATAGCAAGCTGGCTAGAAAGGCTTCTCAAAGAAATAAAATTCACAAGCTAATGTCAAGTATCAAGCAATCTACAAGCTACTGAAAATGAGCTTATACAAACAGATCCCCTAGCACAGGGGATGTAACAGAGCAAACATGCAACTTTGAAGTCAAACTTTTATGAGCAAATGAGCTTGAAAACCAAATGTATTTGTTGATTCAGATACACAAGCAACCTAATATTACAAAACAACAAGAAACAACTATTTCCAATTCATAATAAACCTTGTGCATGATCTAAAAAATCTTCCCATTTTCACAGATGTGCAATTTTGACTTTTTTGATGAACTCCTACTTTGACTTTAATGAGTTTTGGACTTGATTAATTGACTGAAAACATGATGTTAGATGCTAAAATAGGATTAGATTATGCAACTACAACAACTTTTAAGCTAAAATAAGTGATTATGATTCCTAAAAACTCAACAGTGAAACTGTGAGGAGATTTAGAAATGGTTTTGACTTTCCACCAAAAGACCAAGGTAATTTATGACTCTATTGACTTAATGCAACCTAGTGGAACATGTTTGAGCACTGATCAACAACAAAACCATCCTTAGACCTATATTAAACAGCAGATCCAAACACCCCTTTAAACTGATGAAACCATGATTTTCCAAGCATTCAATTGAGATAGGCCACATGACTGATGCAAGAAGACTTATTATTATACAAGAGGCTATTTTAAGCATGCAAACACCAAGACTAACAACAAATACCCAAGAATCATAAATATGCTAATTGTGGCAGTGAAGATGAGAATTATGAGCAAAATAGAAACTAGAAAGCAAAGACCAAACATTAAGCAACAAATCTACTAGAATACACCTAAAAAGCACAGAAACACAAGCACAAGCAGATACAAACACTTTTACAATGAAATGGTAAAAATCAAGAAGTGAGCTTACAAAAGCTTCCAAGCTAAGGAATGAGAACCAAGGACCACAAACAATTCCTATAGCCTCCCATGAGGCTTCTAACCCAAGATCATCCTTACTCCACCATTCTTCTTTCTTCTTTTCTTCTGATTTTTTATTTTATAACTAATTATTTAGTATTTTTTGTGATTTTCTAGTTTTTGATTAGAAACTGATTGAAAATGTTGAGGAAGCTTATAAAAGCTTATAGATAACTTATATTGAGCTTATGGAACAGTAGTTAACAACTTCTACTATCATTCAAGAAAAATTAAGATTTTCACTAAAAATGCAAATTTTGAATTACAACTCAGAACACTGGAATTTAATAGTCAAAGGAGTTTTTATTACACTAATAGAACTGAATACAACCTTTTTAGATTAAAGATAATAACTGGAATTGAAAATTACATAAGAACGACATAACTAAACTAAGCTAAAACTACATAAGCTAACTAACTGAGCTTTACTCCACTTTCTTTCACTTATAGGGTTCCTTTCAGTCCTCTCTCTCTTTCCCACTTCTTTTTGGACCCTTGGATGGGCTTCTTTTGATCCTGGCTGTTGAAGGTGTTTTGGCGGGAAAAATTGTTTATTGCAAATTGGCTCTGTGTGAGCAATTGGGGGGTGGTGGGATGTGATGGTGAGTAGAGGTGATGGGTTTGGGCGGTTTGAAGTGACAAGCAAGTTGAGGTGGTGGGGTAAAATACCGGGGTGGTATTGGAAGTGATGGTGGTTTTGGTTCTGTGAGTGAGGGAGGGAAGAAGGTGGGTTTGACCGGGTCAAACCCCGGTTTATAACTAAGGGTGTGTTGGTTTTGGGCTTAGGATCGTACGGGCCAAGGATAAAACAAATGGTGGGCTAGGTTATGTTGGGTTCTTGTTTTTATTTTTGGGTTAATAGAAACTTAGAGTCCTTTGGTTTAGTAATGTAAAAACCACAAGGACCATTATGTGTTAATTTTGAATATTGAAGAGGTTTAAGGTCGTGTAAATCTTACAAAGTTGTCCAAGGGTTAATCTTGCCAAGTGATGAATAGTACAAGGTCCTTTTTGATATTTTTCACTTTTTGAACTTTAGGGACTTGTTTTGCCAATTTGTCAAAGTTGAGGGGCCAAACTTGTAATTTCACCACATTTCACACCCAAGGACCATTTGTGATAACTTTTACTTTCCAAGGACCATAAAAGACTTTTTCATTCAAAAATATTTGCTCAGGGGCCATTTCTGCCAATTTTGAAACTTGAAGGACTAAATGTGTAATTTTTGCAAACTTGCCACCAAAGGACTAAATATGATTATTTGTGATTTCAAAAGGACATTTGGTGACTTTTTATTGAAAATAAATGCTTAGGGACTAGTTTTGTCAATTCTTGATAGTTAAGGGACTGAAACTGCCAATTATGCAAACTTTGGTTGTTTTTCATCTGTTTTTGATCTTTTTGCATCTGAAACATATAAAACACAATTTTGAAATATTTTCACTAATTTGATGCATTATTGAGTGTTTTTGGATGTTTTGGCAGTTCAAATACGACAAAAATGATGAGTATTTACACACTCATCAGTATACTATACCTTTAATCAAGCAATCTATGAAGAAAAGGTTTTCCCCTTCACCAATAGGCATAGATTGTACACTTACAGTAGTAACTGTTACAGCAAAACACTGAGGCGGTAGAGTTTCAATCATGTTTGTTACTGTTTGGCGCGCGTATGGCATCTACAACCTAACAAAAATTATAATAAGAGATGGTCCATTTATAAACACTGATAATAGCAATACAGGGAGAACATGTTACCTGCTGAGGAGCTCTTTTAACAAACAACTACATAAGACCATAACCAAGACACCTAATTTCACTCATAAACAATCATATAATCAGTTCCTATAACCAATCACATCACTCTATAATTTTCAAAACACAATAAGCCGACACAACTTTCCACTCACAATTCCACTTACAACAATCTTCGTTTCATTCACAAATTTCGTCAAACACTTCTATAATCATCATCAAATTAAATAAATAAAAACACATACCATTATACATAGGCAATATCATAAAGTAGCAATCATATACAAATGACAATATCAACAGAAATAATATACAAAACTAAAAATTCAAATATCTTTATAAATAAATATTCTACCGTTAAAGCTTGTGGAGGATTGTTGTTCTTCTGTGCAACAATCTTAGAACATGAACTCCAACACTAATATATGACAACAACAAAACTGAGGATCAACTGAGCTTAAGGATACGACTGGTTTAATGGGTAAACTGCTAATTCTTCTTAAAACTTGTTTTTGTTCGTAAAACTTGTTTTTTCACATCAAAATTAATACCCAATACTTAAATAAAGTTTAGAATACATAATGATGATCTTGATTGCGATATAAGTAAATTGAAGTTCGGAATAGATGTTAAATTGGTTGCTGTTGATGGAGAAGAGTGAAAGAATTTGGAGTAGGGTTTTTGATGAGTGTGTAAATACTCATCATTTTTGTCCTATTTAAACTGCAAAAACAATTGAAAACATAATGAAAATGCCATATATATGCTTGTTTTTGTGTTTGTGATTGTGCAGGTACGGATATTTTGAAAAGTGGACAAAAATCAAAGAAAACCCGAAAAAACAAGCACGAGATTTGGAAAGAGCATGAAATTACGGGATCAATGATAATTTTATTTTGAGCATCGAGGCAAAAGTACGAGATTTTGAGCATTTAACGAAGATTATTAAATCCCGAAGAAAAGTCCGAAAATTAAGCCCATTACCGAGCACAAGAGCAGTTCACAAAAGCCCACTTCAGCCTGAACACACATTGGTGATAGCAACAACTATCCATCAAATGTTGATTCAATAATATATTTGGCCAGCTCACGTTTGGAAACTTCGTGGAAAGACACCACCACAATATCTAACAAATCCTTATCTTACACTAGTTCTCTTAGTTTTTCAATGACAGTAGTTTTCATTTTAATTTGAAGATGTAGTTTTCTTTCTAGTTAAGTTTTCAATCTAATGTAGTTTGATTCATTATTTTAGAAATTGTTTTTATTTTCGGTATCATTTGCGTCAAACCAACTCCAACGCCAACATTTTCTTTACTGCTCTTTCATATTCATTTTTATCCTTTGCTGTATTTAATTTTTAATTAGTACTAGTTAAGTTTAGTGTTTTTAATTAGTAAAACTTTATATAATCTTTATTAAAGGTCAAGTTTGTTTTCATATAGTAATTGAAATCTTGCAATATTTTTTTTTCTCGTGAGTAAACATAAACTATTTGCTTTGTTGTGAAACTTTAGTTCAACTATTTTATTCTATTAGTACTTTTTTATTTTTATTTTTGCAAAGCATAAAATTAGTAGAGATTAGTGGAAACTGTTGGAGATTAGAGGTTACGAAGAAATCAAGAAAAGAGATTACGGGGTATGAGCTTGTAGATTGGGTATTGATTAGAGTATGTTTTGGAGTTCATTTATCCCTAGTCTTCGTATTTGGTGACTTCTAATCCTTTTCCTTTATCTCTTTATTTATTAATGTTTATGTTTATCGTCATGTTTAGTTTAGTAGTTATTATTGTTGCTTTAGTTGTTGCTTGTAGTATAGTTTTCATTATGTGCGAATAGTTTATATGTTAGTTTAGAAATATGTTTACTATTGTTGGCTTATTTGTTTTTGCTAGCTTAATAGTCATGAGTAGCGAGTAGACTTATATATGCTTGTTAAGTGATCGTCGTGATTTGTGAATTAAGTGTGAAATGTTAGAGGTTATTGATTAATAATTTCTGGATTATTCCTAGATCTTTGTAGTTGGGTATTGTAACGGGCAATAGCCGTTAGAACAATTGACTATCTAGATTTAATAAATGTTACCAAGAAAAATTAATTGTTTTCAATATAAACCAACGTTGTGAGAAAATAGTTTAATTTTGATGGGTATTAATTAAAAAGGGTCTTAAAATCGATAATTCACACTTGATGATCTTTTCACCACACTTGGCAAGCATATCTTTTTATATCGTATTCTTAACTTTAATTTTATCTTTATTAATTGTAGCCTACTTTTTAATAGTTGATAATTGCTTTTAATATTAGATTTGCGTAATTACTTACTTGTGCTTTACGTGTTTGTTTTATATGTTTGATTGTTGTTTTTTACTTTATGTTTTGTATCCGTAGTTTTAAAACCCAAAATCTCATTTTAACACTATTCAATTCACCCGATCACGAATTTGATTCGATTCACCATTTCACACCTCGTCGGGACTTAACGACCCGGGGAAACACTATACACCACCGGAAAACGCGTGGTTTGACTACTTTGACTATTTCTTGGTTAAAGTTGACTTTCTACCGCGATCAGTTTTTTCTTCTTTTGGTTTTGTGAATGAATGATAGATGAAGGAGGAGAATCGTGTTTTTTTTTCTTAAATTATCACTTTGGTCCGAAATTATAAAACATTTGCTATGAAGTACATGTGTATTTTACTTATTTTTATCATCTAAGTAACAAAACGAATTTATATAATTTTTTTGCCAAATGTGGAAATAGTGACACTTTATTTTTTTTTCTACGTCTTTAAAATAATTTGGTTATTACCTAATAAAGAATGATTTGAATGAAAAAGTCCCCACTAGGGGTTTTGTTTTATTAGGAAAAAGATATTTAACTTACTAAATGTTTGGCGCAAAGCTTTTTGAGCTTTTTTGGGTGATGAGCGGTGAGCAATGAGCTTTTTGATTTTTAGTGTTCGTTTGGCATGAGAGCTGTGAGCTTTGCTATTTTTTTAGGAAAGCTCATTTTTCCAATGCTTCTTTATGAAGATGTGAGCGTTGAGCAGTGAGCTGTGGCTATTGCTTACAGCTAATGCTCACAGCTCACTGCTACTGCTCACAGCTACCGCTCACAGCTACTTTTGCCAAACATAGCCTTATTATATTGTAAAAAACTTATTATTGATGGTCCCAAACCTACAAAAGTAAATACCATTATGGGCTTGTTTTAAACCATACTTTCATTCAAAAACAACATACACTTAAACAAACCCAATTATATGCAAACTCATACACCATACAAAGTACACGTACATAAATAAACCCAATATCACCAAGCCTCTACCGAACATTACCATTCAAACTACAATAAACAAATTAATACAAATAAATGCTATGTTGGTCTCCATTCTCTGACTAAAACACAGAAACCCGTTAGATCAATTACATCAACTAAACACCCCTCAACCAATTAAAATTATCCGATAGCATTGCAATATATTTGCATTAACCCACTAGTCATGAACACATAACAACCACTTACAAAATTTGTAAGCCAAATTTGCCTCAACCTCGTCATATTTGCACACTGCAAATAGATGGATTCTACTTGTTGATTCTACCACGACATTCCTGTCTTTTTCAACTTCTTGAGCAATTAAAGGCCCGAAAACAAAGCTCATGAAACAATACAAGCGACTTCAATAGTTTTGTTATGAAGACCCTATCCTTTCGATTTCCCATATGTTTACCCTGTTGATATACCTTTTTCCCATATTATGTTCTAAAACTATTGATCATATCCACGTATTTGGACCACAACGAAAAAGTCCAAAACCCATGCATCTGGAGTGTGGCCAACTTTTTATAATCTGTTGAATATCCTTGTTCGCATGACGTGTACAGAAAATGCTCTACATCTAAACACGTACTTTTTCCATTACGTGCATGACATACCTTCCAAAAGCTCAAAAGACACATGTTAGGTAAAAGATTAATTGTTACCCATGTCATAAAGTGCCCTAAATTAATTACCAACTTTAACTACAGTAGTAACATGTCGTGTACCTCTGAAAAAAAGACAGTTTTTAGTTGCCTAGTCCAATCACCTAAAGTCCGGATATGCTCACTCAGTTAGTCATCTCAAAGGAAAGAAGTAATGGAAAATGGGTGCCTGTGAACACGTATCGATTGATAAGTTAGTGCCACTACCTGACTTATTTGAGTGATTATAATAATGTACAACTCACCATTCAAATCATCAAATGGGGAGACAGCAACACAGTTGACAATCATGCATTGTCCACTCTTGTATAATTTGACCCGTTGGTGTTTGTAGTGCCAATACATTCCCAGGATAAACAGCATATGAAGTGCCAATACATTTCTAGGATAAACAGCGACCTATAACATACACCAAATATCTTTAGATAAATTATTTCGAGTAGTAACAGAGGTTCCAATACGAGCAGACCAGGACAAAACAGGTTTGGTTGACCCACAAACGCTTTCATGCCCATTTTTATACTGAATGATTAAAAAATAGTGTTACTACAATAATATTAGAACTTTTTATCATGATTTAGGTAGGAGGTTGCGTCTAAATATAACACACTTGTACACATTTATAAATGCGAAGAAACTGATTTTTTTTCCCCACTTTCTAAAAGCATGGAAAAGAAGTGTACAAATAAGATTCTTATTGTGTGTTGTCTTTGCATGAAATTTTCACTGTCTATCAAAAAATTAGCTTAAGGGTTGAACTACTACATTCTTCATGTTTGGCAACAAGCTTTCGGAAGCATTTACGAGCGACAAGCGGCAAGCATTTTTTTGTTTGGAAGTACCTCGATCAACAAGCGTTTGAAACATGACCAACTGTTCCAATTTTAAATATTCACTGAAGAAGCGACAAGCGATAAACATTTGCTTGTTTTACACTTTATAATTACAGTTACCGCTACGTTACCAAACACATTTTTTAAACAAACAACTACCGCTAACTGCTACTGCTTACTGCTGCTGCTACTACTACTATTGCTTACTGCTACTTCTACATGTCGCAAAACATAGCCATTGAGTAGCAGATCTAACTGCTATTAGAATTAGCCTTACTAATTGTATACCAATTCAAGATGAAAGGCAAACTTATAAATATTTTCTTCTAGAAACAAATATTCTGAAGGTGTTTCTTTTTTCCCTTAGCTAAGGGTTTGGGTCCACAAGGGTCCACACAAGTATTTAATAATATTTCTTTTTAATGTGGAGCCCACTTATTTCCACTAATAAGTCTATATCTACAAGGCATAAAATGTCTTCCTCTCCCCATTAAGACACACTAAGAAGGCATAGGTCTCACATGGCCCCACATATCTCTTAGCTAAAAAAAAAAGAAACACCGTCCATTTAAGGTAGAGTATATTTTTGTAGAAAAGGATATAAAAAACAAAGGCACCAGAAATTAAAAGACAAAATCTACCATCTTTCAAATGATTTGAACAAGACCAAATCCCCGCATACGGCAAGTACAACGTTCCGAAACCATCACTATCACTCTATAAGCAAGTTGACTCCGTAAAGATAGATTAGCCGGCTTTTTAATTACCATATCAAAATTGTTTAACAGGTTCTAAAATGCGGGTTTCCATAAGTATTGATCAGTATGAGATAAAACAAAATATAAGACATGAGTTGAGTTATTTTAAAGACTATTAAAAATCTGTTGAAGTGTAAATTAAAAAGGCTAATCATTATTTTACCAGGGTGGAGATCCCTTTACCCAAAAAAAAAAAAAAAAGGCTAATCATCATTATTCATATAATTGGAGTAATTTAATAGCATAGACCTCATTCAACTTATCATTTTATTATTGGTCAAACACACACATTCTCGGGTAATCAAAAAACTTAACTCTAAATCAAATTTACCAGTTAGAACCGTTAAATCCCGTAACATCATGCAGTTGATTTTAGCAAAATTTACAACTCAAAACGTACCAATTCAACCTCCGATTGTAAATACGGGTGAAGGTACGGTTTATAATCAAATATTCATGATAAGATCTGTTATTTTGTTGCCATTTCTATTGTTTTCGCTGCCAATTATAGTGAAATATTGATTTTAACTGTTTATTTGTGATTATAGAGAAGATTCTTGTGATTATTTGTTTGGTTTTACTATTGGGGAAGTATTATTGGTGTGCTTAATTGATTAGTTTAGGAAAATGATGATAATAATTGCTGANTAGCCGAGTATATGGCTTTAACGGAAGCAGCGAAGGAAGCAATTTGGTTGAAAGGTTTGATCGAAGATCTTGGTTTCCCACAAGATCAAGCGACCGTGTTTTGCGATAGCATGAGTGCTATTTGTTTGGCTAAAGATCAAGTGTACCATGACCGGACTAAACACATAGATGTTCGTTATCACTTTATTCGTACGGAAAGAAGAATCAAAGTGAAGAAGATTGGCACTCAAGACAATCCTGCGGATGTGTTTACTAAACCGGTTCCTTTGAGCAAGTTTCGTCACTGTTTGGATTTGCTCAATATCGACAATTGGAAATATAGTGTTACTTAGGAGCTAAAAGTCAAGGTGGAGATTGTTAGACATTGTGACTTATACTCCTAAGGGTAGTTTAGTAATTTTCGGTACTATGTAAGGGCGTTTTGGTAACTTTAGTGCACTAGTTGTAGAAGTATCAGGAGTCTTCTCTAAAGTCGGTTTCTAACTAATAGATATAGATTAGAATAGCACCTGTACGTAGCAACTTATCATACTAATAGAAATATCAGTACTTTTGTTTGAAAACCTTCTGATCTTCATATCCCATTTACTCCTATTCTTAGTTTGTGATACCTGTTGTTCCTGTTGTTTCTACATGTACTTTTGCCACTGCTATTTAGCTATCCCCAATCCTAACAAAGCGTTTGAAACATGACCAACTGTTCCAATTTTAAATGTTCCCTGAAGAAGCGACAAGCGATAAGCATTTGCTTGTTTTACACTTTATAATTACAGTTACCGCTACGTTACCAAACACGTTTTTTAAACAAACAACTACCGCTAACTGCTACTGCTTACTACTTGCTGCTGCTACTACTACTATTGCTTACTGCTACTTCTACATATCGCAAAACATAGCCATTGAGTAACAGATCTAAGTGCTATTAGAATTGGCCTTACTAATTGTATACCAATTCAAGATGAAAGGCAAACTTATAAATATTTTCTTCCAGAAACAAATATTCTTAGTCCATTTAAGGTAGAGTATATTTTTGTAGAAAAGGATATAAAAAACAAAGGCACCAGAAATTAAAAGACAAAATCTACCATCTTTCAAATGATTTGAACAAGACCAAATCCCCGCATACGGCAAGTACAACGTTCCGAAACCATCACTATCACTCTATAAGCAAGTTGACTCCGTAAAGATACATTCCAGATTAGCCGGCTTTTTAAGTACCATATCAAAATTGTTTAACAGGTTCTAAAATGCGGGTTTCCATAAGTATTGATCAGTATGAGATAAAACAAAATATAAGACATGAGTTGAGTTATTTTAATGACTATTAAAAATCTGTTAAAGTGTAAATTAAAAAGGCTAATCATCATTATTCATATAATTGGAGTAATTTAATAGCATAGACCGGAAATAAAAAAAAATAATATACTAATTAAATTGGAGGGGCAAAATCGTCATTCAACTTATCATTCTATTATTGGTCAAACACGCACAAAACACCACAAACAGACATTCCCGGGTAATCAAAAAACTTAATTCTAAATTAAATTTACCAGTTAGAACCGACGTAACATCATGCAGTTGATTTTAGCAAAATTTACGACTCAAAACGTACCAATTCAACCTCCAATTGTAAATACGGGTGAAGGTACGGTTTATAATCAAATATTCATGATAAGAACTGTTATTTTGTTGCCATTTCTACTGTTATCGTTGCCAATTATAGTGAAATATTGATTTTAACTGTTTATTTATGATTATAGAGAAGATTCTTGTAATTATTTGTTGGGTTTTACTATTGGGGAAGTATTATTGGTGTGCTTAATTGATTAGTTTAGGAAAATGATGATAATAATTGTTGATTGATAATTTTTAAGAATATATGATTGATTAGGGGTTTAATTTGCTAATGTGTCGCGTTTGCGTCTTTTTATGAGATATCACGAGTGATAATACATTAACAATGTGTTTGTTATGTTATAAATCACTTGTTTTAGTTATGCATAAATCCGCATGTGATAAATTTAATATAAGGTTGTTGACTCTTTTCTATGAAATATCACAAGTAATAATTCATTAAGACGGTGTTTGTTTTATCTTTGTAAAATACTAGGTTGTTAAGCAAAAAATCAAATGGCTAATACAATATATGATAACATTGTTCCTATTGTCTTTGCAATATCACAAGATAGAAGTAAAGTTTGAAATCATAGCTAGAGAGAAATCTGATTTTGTAAACATGCTTAAATAAGGTGTCTTGCAGTTTCCAAATTATAAGAATTTGGTTGATTTATGTAAGAGGTTGATGAAGAAGTTCAAGATAACATCATAACAATAATAGAAAACAATGAGGATTTGAACGGAGACGAACAGTAACCAGAGATGACGATCGAAATGGTGGTAGAAACAAGTAAAAATGATGAAGGAAATGTTGAAGAAGCGGTTGGAAACTACGTTGGAGGTGTAGTTGGAAATGATAGTTTATTGGTTGTATATTTGAGTAACTAAATATGGAAGTGAGTGAATACAGAAGTGAGTCGTGTGTCGTGTGATAACATATAGTTAAACTAGAATATGATTTGTAACTAAATATTGGAGTCAAATCAAGTCGTATGTCAGTATGAATATCACAAGCTAATGATCATTTTTCTGTGACCAGGACGATTTGTGTTATAATCGTTTAATGTCATATCACTTGTGATATTCAATCATTTTCAAAGCGTTCGGAATTCTAACGTACAAAATATTCAAAAATATAATTGGTAGAACTATGTGAACACAGTATTAAAGAAATTATACACTCAGTACATCAGTTAAACTTATAAATATGTGCTATAGCATATTTAAGAAAATAAATATACAACAATCCATCAACCCAACTCACCCAAGGTCCAATTTTTGACACCCACGGCAACAAAAGTTATAACAATCTTGATCAAAATCACCATTGATGAAAATTCAACACCTTCGTATCTAAGGGTTCATTTCCATTAAACTAGTATATTTCAAGAGCAAAATATTCATCCATCAAACACATGATCTTCTACTTCAATTCACCATCAATTTTCCTCATTGCTACGATAGCAGTTGAATCAAACTGACGAAGATACACAATCTTATAATTCGAACATTTCAAAAATTCATAAGATCGATCATAATACTTCCCCAATGGCATAACTACAATACCATCAAGCTTTACAACCCTGTCAATAAACTTAACATTCTCAAAACTCGAAGCAAACACAAAATCAAACGCCTCGTCCGGTATCGCCATTTGTCCATCTAAATCCGTATCAATGACAAAATCAATCTCTCTATCATCCAATAACCATAAGCTATCAAATAAGTCTCCAATACCCGAACTCAAAAGTAGACCCTTATGCTCATCTTTAAAAAGGCCTTCAACCACTAGATCACTGAACAAAGTTGGCATAAAGTCGTTCGAATTCATGCAGTATCCCTTAGAAACATTTGTAAAAAATGAGCCAAATGAAGGGAACGCAAGTATGATTATACATAAAAACAATGACTTTGAAAGTATACCCAAGATTCGTGAATTTGGTAATTTGATTACCAAAACTGAGACGCACTCCAATCCAGTTTTGGAGCCGCGTCGACGTCTCATCTTATTGGGACAATACACATGAGCCAAATTCATGATAAATAATCTAAAATGATCAAGATTCGAATGCTAAAGAAACGGTATGTTGGTGCAGTGTGTCGTCAATATATCAAGGGTTGTGAATTCAAAGACACTTTCGTACAAAGTATAAGAATAACAACGGAGAAAAGAGTGTCTAGCGGGTGCAAAACCGTGCTGCGATATGGTTTCCACCCACCATAGCAAGACGATTGGTCTGTATGAGACAACAAAGGATCGATAAATGTTGAAACATCGTAACTCTCACGGTTGTTTAAAATTTTTGTGTGTATCAAGATGATATGTAAATGAATATAATGAGCATTAAAGTGTTAATTGATTCTTACCTTGGTTATGTAATAAACGATCGATAATGAAGAGTGAAGGACTCGTATGTCTTTATAGAAGGATATGGGATGGGGTAAGGGGTATCGTGTCATAGATGGTGTGGGAAGGTGAAGTGAGTTTAGAATTATGTATATAGGGTGGGTTTCATGTAATGGAAGGGACATGCATGGACGAAACGATTTGTATTATTAACTTTGTGTTGCATAATATGGGTGTGGTGGTCCCTTGGCCTTCAGTACAATCTCAAACTCATTTCGTACATCTAGTTTATACTCTTTCCCTACAACAGTACTAGCAAGCTATTGTGAATAACAATACTAAACATATCTTAGGGTTAGGGTTATGTTTAAGATGTTAGGATATACTTTGAGTGTTGTAACCTTGGGAGACCTATCTCAACCACGTAGATAGTAATTCACTAAGCCAACTTGATTTACCACACTCTATGCATATTTTTATTTCTTAAAAATAGTCGCATGCAAGAGCTATTTTTAACAAAAACTTAGTGTGAATTACTAAATTGACTGGTACATCTTTAGTACATTCACTATCAGAAGATTGGGTTTAGGTGATAAAATAGTCACCTTGCTAAGTATCCGAACTAAAAAGTGTTCAAGTTTTTACAAACTTTTAAATTTTTGCACACCGTAACTCTTTTAGCATATGCATTTTGAGTATGGATCTAGTGAGAAGAATTATTGAAATGAGAAGAGTGAGAAACAATTGTGGCCATGTATTTTAAATAAGGAAGGAGAAATAATAGGGAGATGCATATATCTTTGTGAGTGCATCTAATATTTGTGGTTGTGGTTTCTTCTCATTCTTCTCATCTTAGTTATATTTCTCATTTGAACCTTACTCTATGCATTTTTTGTTATTAACTTACTCCCTCCGTCCCAAAATTATTGTCCAGTTTGAATTTTCACTACTACAAAAAGTATTTTTTACAACGCTCCTTTTATAACGGTTTGACATTATACCGCTATAATAAATAGAAAAAACTATTTTATAGAACACTTTATATAAAACCGTTCCAAATAAATCTTATTTAACACGGTTAGTTATCATATAACACTTTATAGAAAGTACGGTTTTTAATAACCGTTATATAAAAGAGTACTTTTCAAAAAATTCACAATTAAAAAGCGGGATTTTTATCCCTCCATTTCTCTTTTTCATGTTTTTTACAACGGTTATTAAAGGGAGTGCTTGAAAAAATAAACCAAATAAATCGCATAACTTCTCTTTTTCTCATCAACAAAAGGCTCACAAACATACACATACACGCCTAAACCTCACCAACACCTGCCGGAAACCGAGAGCACACTAACATCATCAACTGAACCTGTCGATATTGTGACCCACACAAAACCAACAGATCAGGTAATATTTGTTTGTTGTAGATTTATTTTTTTATTTATTTTAATAATTTTAAGACTTGGTTGCTTTGGATCTAATGATTCGATTTGAGAGGTTTAATGCTTAACTTTTCTATTGTTGCAGGTATTAGTTTGGACGTCGATGAGCCTCCAACTTGTAGATCTTGCTTTCATTTTTCGTTATTCACTTTGTTGATCTAAAGATGTAGGTTGATTTTTTTATAAGTATATAGAGATACTCATTTGACATTAGGCATACCTTGTCAATTTATGTAATAGGTATTGATTTTTGATATAAGATGTACTCTATTGTATGCGGCTTTTTTTATATATAAGATGTCAATTTATGCAATTCTGATTTCTGAGTGTTGATGCAATTCTTTAATTGTTCTTTAAGGATTGTTTTGTGGTACTTCTTAATTCATACTATAATTTCTTTTGGTAGTCAAATAAAGCAATCAACAATAAAATATAAAATATAATATGGAATCTAATGTTTGATTTAATAGAACGGTTCTCCTATATTGTTTTAAAAGAATTGTCCTTTTAAAAAAAAACCCATTTTTTACAACGGTCTAAGACCGCTTTAAATAATCACCCCTATTTTTTACAACACTCTATTATATAACGGTTCAATACCGTTTTAAAAAATCTCATTTAACCGTTTAAAAAATACTTTTTTACTTTCAAAGTCAAACCGGTTAAATTTTGACCATAAATATATTATTTTTTATTATATAATACTTGATAAAAAATTATACCATTGAAAAGTACATTTAAAACCCAATCTATTTATATATTTTGCATCAAATATTATATAATACCCACAAAAATATTTAAGTTCAAAGTTGAAGAAGAAAGACTAGAAAAGTCAATACTGGACTATAAATTTGGGACGGAGGGAGTATTTAATGTCCACGTCATTTTCTTTATCTTATATGTGGCATTCACTTCATCTAGTTGATTGTTAACTGCATCATTGTATAACGAAAAATCACACGATAACTTATAAGTACTTTTAATAAATCTTAAAAATTTTAAAGTATGGACCCCTAATCACGTATTAGGTTTAAAAAATAAACATACTAAAATCTTGAAAGCATAAATACTAACGTACCTTGCTACAATCTTACACTTTTCTAGGTAACATGGATGTATGTAAGATAAAAAAGATGACGTGTACGGTACATATATAAAATACAAAAAACTTATGCATATTGGGACAATCTTTAAGTTTGTAAGAGCGGGGGTATGGTGGGCTGGTGGGTGGCGCCATCACCACCAGCCGAGAGTTGGCCATGGCGCACCGTACCCAGGGTCGTGCCGTCGTCCCTTGCGCCGTCACTATGGCTCCAAGCCGTGGGGTTTTTTTTTTTTTTTTTTTTTTTTTTTTTTTTTTTTTTTTTTTTTTTTTAATTTTAAAAAAATTTTTTTTTNTCACACTCACAATCACTCACACACTACAACATCCATTAATCACCATCATCACCAACATCATCTTAAATATAACCATGTTCCACACTTATTAGATCCCACATACACAATACCAAAACCAAACCAATAAACAGATCTAAAAAAACATAAAAATGACAAGGAGATCTGGATCATGTATAAGGATCTGTTTAGTAACATTTGCAATTGTATCAGCATTATGTGTATCTGGTCCTGCTATTTATTGGAAATTCAAAAAGGGTTTTAGTTTTAATAAATCTTCTTCTTCTTCAATTGTTTGTAATCCTTGTGTTTGTGATTGCCCTCCTCCTTTGTCACTTCTCAAGCTTGCTCCTGGTAATTCTTTAATCTTACCCTTATGTTTTTTTTATATAAAAGATGTGATTTTTGATATGGGTTTTTGATGTTTAGTAGAATTAGTGTATACCCTTTTAAGGATCTTATGTTTTTTTTTATATGGTTTATTGATATTTAGTGGAAATTGTGTGTACCCTTTTGAATTTTGTTATCTTTTTTATATAAAGATTTGATTTTTGATATGGGTTTTTGATCTTTAGTGAAATTAGTATATACCCTTTTGGAGATCTTGTGTTTTTTGTATAAAAGTTGGGATTTTTATATGGTTTGTTGATCTTTAGTGTAGAAATGTAGAATTCTGTATACCGTTTTAAGATCTTAAAGTTGGGATTTTGATATTGGGTTTTGATCTTTAGTGGAATTCTGTATACCCTTTCGATTGTTTGTTTAGTTCTTCATGTTAATTTGATTTAGTTGGGTTGAAGTCCCTCTTTATTTTGGTGCTAGTGGATGTAAAGTTTTGAACTTTTGATCTGATTTTTATGATTCTGATATGGGTTTTTGATCTTAGTGGAATTAGTCTGTACCCTTTTAATTGTTTGTGCAGATGTTCATGTTAATTTGATATAATCGGGATAAAGTTCCTCTTTTTTTTTGGTGCTAATGTGCTGTATGATGTAAAGTTACGAACATTTGATCTGATTGTTTGGATTTGAGTTTTTGATCTTAAGAGGAATTGTGTGTACTGTATCTGATTTGGGAGTTTGTATGAGTATATAGTTCTAGCGGAAAAGTATACCTAATTCATATTCAGAGGAACTTTTTTTTTTTGAATGTTAACGTTAGAACATAGTTTCTTTTTCAAATATAACGGAAGGTTTATTTTTTATTTTTGTGTTTGTGTTGAGAAAGGTTTATTTTTTATTTTTGTTCTTTCTTTTGCAGGTGGGTGACGTAAGGAGCAAGAAGGAAGAAGACTTGGGATTTTTTTATATGTATATTATGTATTTTTCACTTTAAACCTTGTTCTTATATAAATTTACATTATTTGCTCTTGTAATGTTTTTCTTGCACAATTAATCTTTATTTTGGTTACACCGCTAGTCCTTATTTAATTATGTAATGTGTTTATTTTAATTAATGAAGTTTATTTTTAGTTAATATTTTGTATATTTTATTTTATGTAAAAAGAAAAAAAAAAATAATTGCCGACGGCACCAGAATTTCTGGTGCCAACGGATACGGGCAAAATGTAATGTCGTGGGGTTTCTAGTGTTATGGAGCTTTTTGCTGACGTGGCAGCAACTTTTTCTCATGGCACCAGAATGATGGCACCACTGCACCTCATGCAATCATGCTCTAACATAAAATAGAACACTCGTTAATTGGAGTACTATAGCTAGATATGACGGAAATGAATAATAACATAACTATTTAACTTGTGACGTAAATCCTTTGATTAGATTAGTAGGCCATAGCCTAACCTTTTATTCTTATTGTTGTTTAGAAATTTATCAAATGTTTATTTTACTGCTAAAACTATTTAATAGATAGTAAAAAACTTTATTACTTTTTGGTTGTTAGTTTTTTTTTAAATTTTACTCTTTAGATTTTATTTGTTAATCATTCGGTTTTCATTGTCAGTCCTTTTTTATGTTATTAGTCCTAAACTGTATGGTCTTTAGGTTTTTTTTTTGTTAGTTCTTCCATTAGTCATTGGGTTTTCATTGTTAGTCCGTGAATTAATTTTAAGAAACAAATAGTATATTTCGTTTGCATTAAAGTTTAATAAGATGATTTATGTAATTTGTTTGTCATTAGTTTATAATTAAGGGCAATAGCTTGCTAATTAACCCATATTTAAGAGGGTGTTTAAGTGTATACATTTGTAGTTTTTAGCAACAGTAAGTTATTATTATTAATCCTTGATTATTATTATTATTATTATTTTTACATTATTAGTCCCTGGAATTTGTAAAATTTGATTAAAGTATGATACTTTATATTATTTAGATTACATAATGTTTTTAATTTAATGTGTTATTCTATTTAACTTGAAAAGAAAGTGTGTGGGCGAACTTTGACCCCGGGTTGAGAGGTAGCACGTGTCTCTGTTTGGATTTATTGTAAAAGATAAATTTATTTAGCTTAGTCATATAAACTCTACTCCCATCGTAACGTGCGGTCCAAAATTGCTCTTAACTACGCATTGTTGGCTAGCAAATGCCAAAATGAATGAACACCTAAAAGAAGAACATTTAACGGAATTTTTTGATTGAGTGTAAGTAATGGTATATTGGAAACTCCATAAACTAATTTGAATTTCTGGATTTATTTCCGAACAAACTAAGATATAAAGATGCACAACTTTTCTATAGGACAGGGTGAGTGTTAAAGAAACAAGATAAAACTTTTCTATAGGACATGGTGAGTGTTAAAGAAACAAGATATTTCCTAGCTTCTAACGTTTGTGTCTAGTTATGTACTCCCTCCGTCCAAAAATATAAGTCTAGTTTGACTTTTTGAATTGAACTTTGACCTTAAATATTTTTTATTGTATTTTATAATACTTGATGCAAAATATATAAATGGATAGTGTTTGAAATGTATTTTCATTTGGTATAATTTTCATCAAATGATATATAATACAACGAAAAATATTTAAGTTCAAAATTCGATTGAAAAAGTCAAAGTGAACTTATATTTTGCGACGAATGTAGTACTTAATTAATTAAGCGTCTAATTGTGACATGCATAAATAATAAAGACAAGAGATAATTAGTACAGTCCAAATGTCGGCCAAGGAAGTCCAACTAGCCAAATTACTTTTGATCTAGCCTCATTAATCTTTTCCATGCACACATTGAATACCCATAAAACAAATATGTGACATGTAATTATTAAACTATATATTATATTGTAATTAAAATATATATGGAGTGATGCTACGTAAATCGGTTGGTGAGCTAGCAAGAACCACTAGTCTCCTACCCAAGATTGGTGTCGTGGACTTATGTCGACTTGCTCAAGATCGTGTCAAAAAAGGTGTGGAAGGTAAAGTAAATAGAATTATTTAGGGTGGGTTTCACGTGATGAAGCTTGATTGGAATGAATCAATTTTGTATTATTTGGGTAGGAAAATATGGGTTTTGAGGGGTCCCTTGGCATTTACTTTTGGCCGTTTAGGTTAGGTTATCTCAAACCATTTTGTGTCTTCAAGTTATATTAAATGAAGTAGGTTTTTTATGGGCTTAATTAATTTCTACCTACATAATAAGTACATATCTCTTGATGTATGATATCCTGAATCTAAAGCGTCTAATTCAGATATACGCTTCTTTAAATGATTAGGATTGTTAATGGTTCCACATCTAAGGAGTTGGGTGATTGGAAAAAAGCATCTTTGCGCTTTGGGCGATAACTCAGCTAATGAGGTATATTAACTAGGCGCGTCAATTGTTGGTCGAAAACTATTTCCAAACCCCTTCCTTTGTATTGGTTTTGCCTTGGCCGTCGAGAATTTATGGAAGGATTCCCTTTTACTAGGTTAAAGCTTTTACTAGTTTCTTGCCATAAAGGTTGCATTGATCTCATTAGTTAGCATTTTAGATGATTTGCAGTGATTAAAAATCCATAAACTATTTAGTATGTTACCGATTTTTTATTTTATTTTTTTTGAGAGGGAGATTACAAAATAGTGATGTCGACGAAAATGATAGAAGTGTGGGACAGAGATAAGGAAAGAACTCACGAGGCAGAAATATTAACATATATGGTGTTAAATAAATACGGAAAAAAATTGCATCTGGCACATAAAAAAAAAAACACCAAAAGTAAAAAAAAAAATGTCATTAAAAGTAAAAAAAAAAAATGTCACCAAAAATATGCAAGAAGTGTCATTAAAAAATTTATTTGCTTTTCTCACACTTGAAAAAAATGTAGGTAAAAATCGAGTAAGTAAAAGCATATTTAAATTGTAAAAAATAAATAAATATAAAAAATAAAGGTGTGAATGCCTTTTATGACACATTTCGTTTAAAAAAAAAAGAGTAATTAAATCTCACAATTTTAGGCTTTTACCCACACTTTATAACAAGAGTCAATAAAATGTTGGATTTAATGACATTATTTTGTGTCATTACTACATTAGAAACTATGTTACTAAACGTCTATTTTCTTGTAGTGATATTCTAAGATGCTTATGATATGTGTAGAGTGAGCCAGGGTCAAGGATTGGGTTGTTGTTTTGTCTGGTCATAGGATTCACATGATCCTATGTATTGGATCATGATATGTGTTTTCTGTCACATGTATTTGTTTTGGTTGTAAGCGCGTAAGAGGTGACAAAAAAGATGGGTGAGCGAGTTTGGGTAACAGGTCTAAACGGGTTCGGGTTTGAACAGGCACAAGCTTAAATAAGAACATGTCAAACGGGTTCATGTTATACGACTTGCTTTAAAACAATCCAAAACAACAAAAATATCTCCAAACGTCTGCTCATTTATATCTAAATAACTATTATAGTATATCTATAAGGCTTTTAATAATAATAATAATAATAATAATAATAATAATAATAATAATAATAATAATAATAATAATAATAATCTTCAATTGATAGAAAACATGTGTCCATTAATAGACATTTTTGGAAAAAATAAGAATATTTCGGAAATAAGAGGAGGCTAAATGCGCCCATATTATTTACAAAATAGCCCACAGAAGCTCATTTTAATATTTTTATAATTTTTGGCACATATATGATTTTGTATTTTTATCTTGGACCCATCTTCTTTAAATGACTTGTTAAAGAGGTGCATTGTCATTTCTTTTATATTTTGTACTTTGTTTAGTTTCTTAATATATAAGTATTGCTTTTCTAAAAAAAAAATAAATAAATAAAATAAAAAATAAAAAAAATAAAAATGGTGTTAAATAAACTTTAGGATACTTATATATTTTATCCATTTATATTGATGTACTAGGCCTGCACTCGTAAATAGCGACGATATTTTATAGCGGCAAATAGTTATAACTGAAATATTGTGGTTAAGTTTTTTTGTGTAACATTTAGCAATTGTCGTTGGCAAGTTTTCATCTTCTTCGAAAATGACAACATCATATTAGTTTTAACAAATTGATATGGATAGTGATTAAGATGAATTTGTAAAAAAAGAAAATGTTAAATAGGTAATTTTAAAATCATTAGTTTTAAAAACAAAAACTTTATGTATGGCAACTATTTTTTAAAAATATTTTTATGTGGGAAACTAAACAAAAGAGTGAAATTTGAATTTTAAAGAGGTATTTTGAGGATTAAATTGTACTCATACTTGAATTTTTTTTAAAATTAAGGAAAAATATTTTTGTATTATACGTATATAGTAGAGATGGTATAAAGACTTTTATGTAATTTATTGTAGTTTCTACATTATATGGGGTTTGTGTGGTTTTATAATTATGCATTATATATTTATATCAACCAATTATAGTAAACGTACGTGCACGAATAGTTGAAGAATATAAAATGTTTCATTTGGACCAATTGGATTAAAATTCCAAATAACAAAACGAAACACATACGGGATAAACTTTATAAAGTAATACTCATATATCATCAAAATTTATTAATTAAAAAAGTTATTAATTAATTAATATTAATATATTTATAAATTAATGAATCAAAACTTACAAAAAATATTATTTTAAAAAGTTAATTAATTTATCGAATATTAATTTATTCTTGTATCTTACTTCATAATTTCCTCAAACTCTCAAAGTGATTGTACTAATGGAAGCCTAACTAGGCCAAACCGGTCATACTGCTTTTGCGCATGATTCTTTAAATATGGAAGAAGAAACAAAGGGTTTATAATGTAACATCCTGGTCTACTGTCACGCAATAGTGTCCACTTTGCCCTGATGGCTCAGGGCTTTGTTTTTGTGGCCCTCATGTGAGACTTTCTGGCAAGTCACCCATACCAATGCTACTCTAACACGAGCAGCGTAGTTCCTGAGAACTCCACTCGCAGTAGATCACAAACACGTTGTGTCATATAAGGCGAATGTTTTCTTATATACTCATCTCTCCAGGCCTCTGTCGATGTGGGATTTGCCTAGGGTGTTACATATAAACTATAGTTGAAAATGCATAAACAGTTTATAGGACAATCGTATTAGAAATTTCTTATATTCGTGGAACAAAAGAAAAATATTTATTTACTGTAATCTTTTGGTCACATGCATGTAGCTTTTGGGGACATTGATTTGTACACATTACACAAGCACCACCAAATAAGGTGCACTATAAATATATGTGTTGTAGTCAAACCCCATTCAATAAGGGGTTTCAGGAACGCGATTGATGGCTGCTAGGCGGCTGACCGCTAAAGGTTAGTTGCAATTAAGACTAATGATCTCTACTCAAATTGTGTTGCACAATGGCTGGAAATGTATATAATTAAGGAGAGAATCACTTAAACTCTAGACCACTAGACCTAAATAATTCAGGCAAGACCCATGCGCAAATTGACAAGGTAGAACACTTTAAACAGCTACAAGTATAGATGAATATTCCGGCCCCTACAAATTAGAGGATAAATGTACCTTCAAAACTAGACAAATTAAAACAAGATTTATTAAGATATTTCATAGCAGGCAGGCAAAACCTGCCATTCTATTTACACGATAATCTACAAGTACCATAGTTTCATACGCTAGGGTCAAAAACTTATACAAAACATGACTCAAATCAATAAAATTAGAATACTTACCAAGTTACCATCCACTATAGATGCATAAATATGGACTAGTTAAAATGCTTTACATAGACTCTTTATCGTAATGTTAGATGAATGTTCCTGTTGAGCTGGATTTGTAGGACTGTATATCCTGCTTCTTTTTGGACCTGATATCCTTATACGTGAAATTGCCAAAGCAAGCACATCAACCATACAAGAGTCTTCATCTTTAGATATGGTGTCTGGGAGCATTGGAGTAGAGTTTTCATTATAGCAATTGATGTTACTCATGGATCCCGCTTCTATCATGTCTGTCAGCTGTTGTGAAGTCAAAGTACTGCAGGTTTGCAGTTTCGAACTGAATGTTAAAGAGTCTAACGATGGGTTCGTGTAAAATAAGATCCAAGGATGTCCTAAGAAACAGAAAATTAGCATCTGTTTGTTAGAGGGAAAAAAAACGATTAATTAACAGGGCACTACCATAAAGGGGTGTCTGGCTGCAGGTTTTTATGTTATTGACCTCAATAATTAAAACAGAATGTCGTAATAAAATGTGTAGATAATTGATAAATATGAGTAAACATAACATAGTTATAAGTTGTTGAAATGTTTAAATTAAAATATGAAAATCTACTCTTATCATCTATCATATGTGATCATTCTGGAAAAAATTGATTGGTAAACTTTTATTATTTTTCATCGTATTGCTCCGACAAAAGTTTATTCACCACTTGCAAAGAAACACTTCTATAACAAGCATCCAAACACCACTTAAATAAAAACTATATATGAAACAGAAAAAGCTTACGTAGTACTTCCTCAGCAGAGTACCTCTCTGATACATTTCTTGTTAGCATATGTGCAATAAGATCACGGGCAGGTTGTGATATTGAATCCCACAATCCACCTTGAAAATTGATAGATACGTTCTTGACAGCCTCGAAAACAGTATTAACAGAATCACCACCAAATGGCAGGAAACCAACCAAAAGTGCATGGAGAACCACACCGGCACTCCATATATCAACTTTTTCTGAATAACCGCCAGTCAGAACTTCAGGAGCAACATATGCAGGACTTCCAACAACACCATATAGAGTTTGACCTGTGTAAAAACGTAAACTTAAACATGTTTGTGATTTTGATTGTGCACAGAGATTCAAAATATGTTTAACCAATAAGAATTACAAGAATAAAATATAAAAGGTTAAATGCATAAAAAAGTAACCACCTTTGAACCGACTTCAATTCAGGGCATCTTGGTTTTCGCTTAAAAACTAGTAGGTTACAGAAAACGTCTATGTGGGTTTGGCGAGAATAACGGAAATTGTTCGCTAGTTGATACAATTTGTGTAAAGGGTATATAATTTTACTGTTTGTTTTCACTGTCATTTTGTCCCTAATATTATTGTTTGTTTTCACTTTGTATCTCTATGTATTGAAGATGGACAATTTCCATTATTAAACCACAGGGGTAAATTTATGTAATTTACTCCCTAGAACAGACCCTTAAATTCTTTTTTAATAAATGTTAATTAAGGTAGCCCATACAGGTACGAGTCATTTTTGGTTAACTCTGGTCACTTCAACATCAAGTCAATGCCATGTAAAATAGGCCCAACATTTTCAAAGCAACCACCACATCCGCAAAAATTGACCTATTAACAGATACCTAAAACTGAAACCTTTTTAAAATTTAAAACGTATTTACGGATGAAAAATGGACCAAAGTTGGTTTATCAATATATGCAATTAAAGGGACAAATTTCAGTTACAAAAATCGTTACCATTAGATATTCTAGCAGCCAACCCAAAATCTGCGAGCTTAATCGAACCAGAAGATGAAAGAAGGATATTTTCAGGTTTTACATCACGATGAATAACGCCCATTTCATGACAAAACTTAAGAACCAACATCAATTCCTTGATTAAATTAGCAGTTTTTTGCTCTGAAAACACACCATCTTTCCTCATCTGATCAAGCAACCGCCCACCTGAACATAGCTCCATTACAAGATGAAAATGTTGAGCATCTTCATACACCGCCTTTAATGTCACTACCCCCGGATGGCCAGAAAGGTGCTGCATAATCTCGACTTCCTTATGCACAATCTCCTCCCCCTTTGGTAAACTTTTGCAAGCATATTGATCTCCATTAACCTTACTCCGACACATAACCACAGATCCAAACTTCCCCTGACCAATGGTTTCACCTCTTTCAAAATCTTGCTCGATTTTCTTTTTCCGACCCATTCGAGTTGCTGAATCAATACAGCCGATTTTCCTCTTAAGACCCCTACCACGAGGGTCTGAACCCACACTCACGAAAGGCGGGGCAGTTACAATCCCAGTAATGAAACGGTTTTGATCATTAGCTCCCTGTGCTACTACTACTTCCTTGCACTTCTTTGTTTTTCTTAAATAGTCCCCTAACGAGACATGCGACCGAATTACTTCAAAAGAGCTTGGTTTGTGTCCGGATGAGGCTAGCGTATCCACTCCTTTTCTCTTCCTTCCCAAATGGTCCATAAGAGTAAAACAGTAAAATCATATACGACACATTTTTCCCACACGAATTCCCCAAAATTGTACAGAACTAATTAAACTACTTGCTAAATCAAGATTGCATTCTCTACTACACTCTAAGGACATATACTATTCCGAATGCGCAGCTATTCGATATTTCGATGATCTTATGAAATAAAACTTGGCAGATACCAGCAATCAAAGTATGAGAAATATCAACGTAATGGAAGTCCATAAACATGGCTACATTCTGCAATAAGGAACCGTAAAAAATGATTCAGATAATTATAAATCAGTTCATGGGTGAATAACATTGTGTTGTGAAAGTGATTACATGACAAAACTACAAGACTAAAAGGGTGTTTGGGATTGTTTTCTTTTAAGAATCATTTACAAGAACTAAAAAGCAACTCGGAACTTGATTATTTAAAACCACTTATATCAAATATTAGAGGATGTTTGATTGCTGATTTGCTTATCGATAGAAAAGATAAGCAGTTTCAAGTGTTCTGCAGAACTTCTTAGTTTCTTATTTCACACTGGTTGATTTCAGGCTTATCAAAACACCCTTATATAAGCTGAAAAGCCAAACCATATAAGCTTATAAGCAAACACTCGATTGGGCTTATTTTAGCAAATGGGTATGAATGAAAAGACAATTGCGATCCAACTATCAAAACCAACATAAATCTTTAAAAAAGAAACCAACCTGTGAAGAGAAAGAGCCTCTTGTTCTTGTGACCCATTGATCCCATCATCATCTGTTTGGTTTCATTAAAACTTTGGATCTGTTAAAATATAAAAAACAAAAGTAGTATACCTGATTAGATCAATCAATAATAAATGAGAATTGTGAAATAGAATGATGAAGATGTTGTTACCTTCATTGGAGTGATCTGAAGATGCACGTGATACTTAGACTTTACAACAACAACAATAAACAGTGGTCGATCGTACTGTCTGTCTGTTGCCTAATTTATGTCACCCCTTCACGCTATCTACCCCGTGTAAATGTGTAATCAACTCACCTTTCCCACCATGCCCCCCACGTGCCAACTACAGTACCAAATTACTACGTATATACTACTGTTACGCTTGTCATCTCAGCGTTCTCTTTCCACAATCTCAGCGTTCTCTTTCCACAGCTCCACCCCAACCATAACTAGCTAGTGGTAACTACAAAAGCAACCCCGTAAATATACATATAAACGGTAACAAAAATTAAAGTTGCTTTGTTAAATGTTTCGGTCACTCAATCAACCGAAACATTGAAATGGTCATCAAGTAACGCGTCTCTTTGAGGTGGGCTAATGGGGCAACGCATTGCTTTTATAGGGTTGTGGTTGGGGGGCGACTCCCACTAGCATTAGTCTTAGTTTCACCATACATTTGTCGGAGAACTTTTTTAAAGCAGTAAGGTGGGTAGGATCTGTCTACATTCTATCTCCCCATACCCACTTCCCCCATACCTAGCCTCGGCAGGATTGGGTATGTTGTTATTGTTGTTGTTAGTTAGTTTCTCTTGCTTGATCAAAAAAAACAACACTTACTTTATTTTTCTTTTTATTTTCCTTTTATTATTTTTTTCATTTTGCTTTCTTTTAAAACTTAAGAACAATATGTTAGTTGAGGGAATGAAAAAATCTTGTTTATTTATTTCTAATTATATGTTTGTTTATATTCGTTCGTTTGTTTTTCTTATTTATTTATTATTTTTAGTAAAATATGTTTACTTAGGAAAAAAACACACAAATATAATGTTATTTATTTTGAGTGTATGAACGAAAAATAATTGAAGAACAACAAGAGCGTGTTTGTTCATTTCCTTCACAGCCACTTAAAATATTTATAAGACAAAATCTGAGTTTAAACATGTTTTTAAATTTCTCAGGTCAACCAGTTTAATAGGTGTGGCTTCGAAATAAGGATAATGATAACACATAAGTTGAAGTCGAGGGTTTCTCATGTTAACCCGTTTAACATAATTGTAAAACAGCTAGAATTTACCCGCCAACTCTCTCAAGTGTTTACTTATAAAAAGATATGTATAAATTAAGATAAATGGGTCGACCGGCAACATATTTAACTTGTTTCACCAACTAACGAGTTATACCAAACCGGTGGCAAGACTTAAAATCTCTATATACAAAGAATTCCATTTGATGTGGCAAGACTTTAAATCTCTAGTCTTTAGAATACTGTTGTAGCTAAGGTAATGCGCGATGAACAAAATGAGTGAAAAGTCAAACAGCACTTGTTTCGCCGTTAAAAAAAAACAGAAAAAATTTTCTTTCAAAAAAAAAAAAAAAAAAAAAAAAAAAAAAAAAAAAAAAAAAACAACGCGCACTATCGGAGTTATAATAACAGCATCCAAACCACGTCTCACGCCATGTTGTAATATTAACATTCGCAACTGATATCAACTATGTCCTCGGACCATTGCCCTTACATACCTTCAAGTGAAAAAATTAAAATAAGAAATTGCATTGTCTAAAAACTGGTTAAAAAATCCGTTGATACTTACACCTAACCATGAATTTGCCATATCTCATCACTGAATTGGAACCATCACCATCTACTCAGACCTTCTTGTTACCGAACGAACACAACGCTACCTATGATACAGGACAAGCTCAGAGCTGTTTTTATTCTAACATTCAGCAACTGAGGTTACTGGCGCAACCATTCTTGTATTTTCATGTCAACTAAGTTATACTCTATTTAACATACTATAATACTAGAACTCTGATATAATTCGGACAATTTGCTGGAAGCGCCACCCTTGCCCGTGTCTCGAATAATCAAAACAAGATTGAAATCTTGCTTATTGTACAAACAGTTGCAATCTACACAAAACATTGAAATTATGAACTAATCCTCAGAATATCGACGCATTCAAAATTACATCTACAGCATTTCTTCCGCCCATCCCACCGGGCGACACCCCTGCCACCCGCCTCTCAGCCGCCATCACGTTCTAATCTTATAGCTGTTGCTCATTAGTCTGTAAGATCTTACTTTCTGCAGCTTGAGTGTTAGGGCAATATTCATGTTTCTTCATATTCAATACTTCATGCCCCGATTATGAATCAACAAATCTATCCAACGACAATGATCTTGAACCATAAAAATATTACCAATCTGTAGAATTCGTGCGTTTGTTTAAGCTTATTTGTGGGTTATGAGCTATGCTGATTCCTTCAGCTATACTTTCATAAAGCCTCAAAAAATTTCACTTTTAAGGACTTATAAGGCCGTTATCTAAGCTTACCTATAATATATAACGTAAGCTATGGGCCTATATAACGTCCAAAACAAAGCCGGAAAATTCTGAGCTTACGAAAAAAAAAGCCAAAATCACATAAGCCTCAAATGAGGCCGGCAAATAAGGTTAAACACACCCCACCAAACCTAGGATTTCAAAACACCGGGTACTAAGCAACGTGTATCGTAAAATTTGATCAAATTAGTCCATACTTAAAATGGCAACTAAAGTCTAACCTCAAGAGCCATCGTTTTACCCCAGCCACCCTGGACTTCCCGAAAGTCCTTCCCATCCCTCGCAATCCTCAAGCTTAACCCGCCCTTGCATTACCAAGCCATTTCAAACCATTAGTCGCGCTACGCTTGGGCAGCCTGAGCCTGAATATCCTACTCTTCAATATCCCCGATCAGTCCCCACCATTTTCCTCTTCAGAACGAAAACCGAGACTCCTCCCGGTTCGGTACGAGAAGATACAAATCTCACCTGAGTCTTCCTAGTACACTCCTAGGGTTTTCAAAAAAAAAAAAGTTAAAGACTTTTTTAACAATTGTTTCTTCATAAAATTAAAGTGGGTTTAGGGGTGTAACCTGATGGAGATGGAGAGTGAACGAGGTAGATGCCATGGAATGGTGGAAAATTGGTTCAGATTGAATGAAAATGATGCCTAAATTAAATAAAGGAAATGGGTATGATGAAATGATTTTGGGGGGGAATCGTTTCAAGGGCTTTTCAGGGGAAGTATTTTCTAATAGTTTCAGAATTGGATGTATTTCCAAAACCATAAAATGAAAAAGATCCACAGGTTATTAATATACTTGAGCAAAGATAGTATCTATTAAAGTTAATTCCAGCAAATGTATGTTACTATCAAAACTGTTGTATAAATCCATTGACATTCCATATTGATATTCCTGTTTCTGACAAGTAACAAGCAAGCAATGATGAGCAGTTCCTTTTGGGCGTCAACAAAAGCATGCAGAAACATGAAAAGGAGTTCAGTAAGCATTTGCCAAATAAAAGCTTATTATCTATTGCTCGTGTTGAATTGCCAAGTTTCAGCACCAAAAGCACAACAACAGACACGCAACCAGATTATTGTGGGTCACACTTTTTCTTGCTCAATAAAATGCGAAAAGCTTCTGCCTTTTCGGTCAACCCAACTTCTTCAAACGCTTTAACAAGCCTTTCACATACAGCAACATCAAAGTCGGTTGTGGCAGACGTCTTCCATTGATCAATCACTTCTCCAACCTCATTGAAATGGCCTACCATTACATATGCAGATAGTATGCAAGCATAGTTTCTACTTGTCATTTTTTGGTTTGTCATCCTTAAAGATTTCCATATTTGATCAAGTGTATCTTTATTTCCCAAAGCACAGTGCAGTATAATAAGAAAATCATAAGTTATCCATTCTCTTTGTGTAATGCCCTTCTCACTTTCGACCACAGAGTTGACTTCTGAATTCACAAGTTGACCTGATGTTAAATATATCTTCACAAGCTTCACATATCTTCCCCAACTCTCACTCGAACAGGAATTTGTCATTTCATTAAGAATGTTTCTAACTTCATCGATCTTCAAAGACGAAGCACAAGAACTTATCCATAAGTTGTAAGTGTATATATCTGGAGAAACATTCTGATTTTTTAGTTCTTCAACAACAGAAGAGACCTTTTCAACCTGCCCAACTGACATGTATAATGTCATTAGCTCGTTGTATGTTATGGCACTTAATGGAAGGTTAGACTCTTTGATTCTTTCATAGAGGTCCTCGGCTTTTGAAGTTAGTTTTGATGCAGCATAACAGTGAAGAAGAGCAGTGTACGATTCAATTGTTTTAGCAGTTGGAGGTAAACTTTCAAAATAGCGTTCAGCGGCGTCTATACCAAAAACTTTGGTCATCAAGTCAATTCGGAATGCATAGTCTGAGTCGGATAATTCAAAGTCTCCGCGTGAAACCATCCACTCCGACAACTGCAGGTGCAATTATTCATGCTCGTTATATTATCAGTAATATATGTCTGCCTAGCCTTTCGAAAAAAAAGTAATATATGTCTGCCTAGGATGTGTACTGACATGTAAAGATCTTCAAAACATTACAACTTTACAAAACAGTTAACTAGAGATAAAGAAGGAAAACTATTATAAACAGGCAACCTGCTATAGGCCATAGTTTACTTAATAATTAACATTGCTTGGAAGGTAATGTACTTACGAATCTTTCTGTTTAAAAGGGTAGCGTACTTGTAAAATCATCCTTGTTATGGTTTTAAAAAGTATGTTCCCCTTATGGATGCTTTTTAAGTTACCCATTGTTGGGTAAAAATAAAGTAATAGCCACAAATAAAAGTTACCCATTGTTAGGAAAACATGAAGTACATGCCCCAGAGTAAACATCCGCTTATAGTACATTACCTTTTCAAGGGTTTCACATTCACAAGGGTTTAAAGGGGCTAATAACGTTTTGAACCTTAAAGTTTATCTTCAAGTGGCAAATGTTTCAAATGCACAAGGGAACAGAGTTGCTGGTCAAGTTTACAATCTCAAAGTTTATGTTCAAGTTCGTGATTTTGAAGTTTCATGCTCAAGTTTAAGAAGTTTCAGATTATCAATGATAATGGCTTGCAAGGGGTAGTTTAACTTGCTCGTCATTGTCAGGGCAAGTGATCTTTTTCAAGTGTCAACAAAGCAAGTTCAAGTTGTAGGTTTAGTACCTTAAAGTTGTAAGTTTATTAGCTCAGTCCAATTTCCGAATGAGATTATGCTTATAATTTCTTTCACCATAGAAAAAACGAAACGCTAATGTGGACATTCATGGCTAACAGCAGGATAAGTAATTATGACATAACAACCATGAAATTACCAAGGTTGTCCAACACTCTGTTCAATGATTCTTCTGAACTAGCCAAAAAGGATTTTCAGACCCCATATATATGAACATTAAACAACAGAAAGCCAAGACCTCTAACGAATCTAGTCCTCAACTCATAGCACGTTAGAAGGTTAAACACATACAGAAACTTGGGAAGGTATTCAGGGTGTTTGGGATTTGTTATAAAAATTGTGTATCTACTGATTGCCTTTTTGATAAGCTGTTTATGCAACTTATTGCTTATATCACTCACATATAATCAGCCAAACAGTTTGGAGAAAAGGAATCCCATAAACCCACAAAACTGCTTCTTTGTTGTACCAAAACACAACAAGCAGATATGGAGTTATAATAAGCAATCCCAAACACGTCCCTAGCATGTTGTAATATCTAACATTCGGCAACTGATATCAACCTATGTTCAGGACAATTTGCTTACATACCTCTTAAGTGAAAAAATTAAAATAAGATGCATTGTCTATTGTAAAAAAATCCGTTGTAATTACACATAACCATTGAATTTGCAATAATTCTCGAATTGGACCATCACATCTACTAGCATTCTTAGTACGACAAACGTACCTATGATAAGGACAAGCTCAGAGTGTTTTAATATCTAACATTCAGCAACTGAGGTTATGGGCAACATTCTTGTTTTTCATGTCAAACTAAGTTCATACTCTATTTAACATACTATATGCACTAGAAATCTGATATAAATTCAGGACAATTTGCTGGAAGACGCCTTGCGTGTTCGAATAATCAAAACAAGATTGATTTGCTATTGTATAAAATCAGTTGCAATTACACAAAAACATTGAATTTGAACTAATTCTCGAATTCGAGCATTCAACCATTACATCTACTAGCATTTTTAGTATGGCAGGCCTAAGAACAGGACAAACTCATAAGAAACAGCATCAAAGTTTAATCTTATAAGCTGTTGCATCATTATGTCTTGTCAGATCTTACTTTCGGCAGCTGAGGTTAGGGGCAATATTCATGTTTTCATTTCAAATTAACTTCATGCCCGATTATAAGCAACAAATCTATGTAAAGACAATGAATCTTGAACCATAAAATATTAAAATCTGGTAGCAATTCAGGGTGCGTTTGTTTAAGCTTATTTGTGGGCTTATGAGCTTATGTGATTTCAGCTTATTTTTCATAAGCTCAAAATTTTCAGCTAATTTTAGGACTTATAGGCTTATCTAAGCTTACTATATATATAGTAAGCTATGGGCTTATATAACGTCACAAAATAAGCCGGAAAATTTGAGCTTACGAAAAAAAAAGCCAAAATCACATAAGCTCATGAGGCCGCAAATAAGGTTAAACAAACACCCACCCAACCTAGGATTTCAAACACCGTGTACTTAAGCAATGTAACTCGTAAAATTTGATCAAATTAGTTATAAAAGGCAACTAAAGTCTAACCTCAAGAGCATGTTTATACCGCCTGGACTTCCTAAGTTCCTTCCCAATCCCTCGCAAATCCTCAAGCTTAACCTCCCGCCCTTCATTAAGCCATTTCTGAATAACATTAGTCGCGCTACGCTTGGGCAGCCTGAGCCTGAATATCCTACTCTTCAAATCATCCCCATCAATGTCCCCACCATTTTCCTCTTCAGAACCCGAAACCGGAGACTCCTCCGGTTTCGGAACCGAAGAAGATACAAATCTCACCTGAGTCTTCCTAGTACCACTCCTAGGGTTTCAAAAAAAAAAAAAAAAAGTTAAAGACTTTTTTTAACAAATTGTTTCTTTATAAAATTAAAAGTGGGTTTAGGGGTGTACCTGATGAGAGATGTGAAGAGTGAACGAGTAGATGCCATGAATGAGTGAAAATTGGTTCAGATTGAAATGAAATGGATGCCTAAAATAAAGGAAATGGGTAGTGATGATGAAGATTTAAAAAAAAAAAAAAAAAAAAAAAAAAAAAAAAAAAAAAAAAAAAAAAAAAAAAAAAAAAAAAAAAAAAAAAGATAAGTGTCAGAAGTGGGATTTGAACCCACGCCCTCTTTCGAAGACCAGAACTTGAGTCCGGCGCCTTAGACCGCTCGGCCATCCTGACTTTTTTATTTATAGATGTGTTGTTGGTATATTTATCAAAAACCTATGGCCATTTATTTATGATTTGTATAGTAGCAGTTTCATATATCACCACAAGTTGGATATTGATATTTACATTAAAAAGTGCTTCACAAACACTATGTATTATGATATTATCCGTTAAGCGGTTGTGATTTGAGTACATATGATATTAATCAAAATAAATGGATATATGAAATTCTCAAAATAATTTTATTTTATTTTTTTTTTAGGTAAAAGGGTTTCTATTCTGGTAAACATATTAACCAAAAAATAATGAGGTTTAAGCAATATGGCAAAACACCATATTGGCTACGCATCATTTGTGCTTCCTACCTATAAACCTTACAAGACATACAAGTCAATCTTGTTACAAAGAAAAAACCTACCTAAACGAAATAAAACTATAACAGGACAATACAAACGACTAGGTAGCTTTGAATCAATCCTATCTTTTTGCATTGTGACGAGGTAGGTTCCATCAACTTGGTCTTTCGATCTCTTTACCTTCTTAAAAAGTCTAGTATTTCGCTCTTGCCAAATAAAATAAGAAGAGGCTGCAAAAACGAGCTTGCCAAGAATACTAGTAACTGAATGCTTTCTAGCAATAGGGATGAGCCAATGAGTAATACCTTCCAATGTCGTGGGAATGCATAGTTCACATCTAGTTAACACAGACGACCAACCCCCCCCCCCTTGCAGATAAACACTCAAAAAATAAATGCTCGTGTGAATTAGGAACCAACTCACATAATGGGCATTGAAACAGGTTTAAGTTGGTATAATCACCAACATCCCATTGTTTCAAAAGATCTTGCGTCTTGAGTTTACGTTTCATAACGAGCCACAAATGAAACGCGTGTCTTGAAATGCAATGAGGATACCATACAACATTCTTCCAATTAGCTTCAATTCCTCTTGGACGAATATCTTCCCAAACAGTGCCAACTGAAAAAACTTTGAAAACACCTTGATTATCCCTCCACCACAATGTATCTTGCGAAGACATATTAATATAAGGAACAGTAGTATGAAATGTTGTTGGGTACTTACCAGCCCAATCACTTGGCCACACCCACGACCCACTATTAATAGTATCATCTACTTTGTCGACGTAGTAAGACCCGCTCCATAATGTCACGTATAGAAACTTCATCAATAAGAAGACAGTTTGCACACCACCTATCAAACCACAAAGAAGCAGTCTTCCAATCACTTATCTTATGCCAACAAAATCTCCTCACCATCATAGACGGAACTTGAACATTTTTTTTTTTTTTTTTTTNCTTTGTGTTTTAGGCCTGAACCAGATGTTCTCAATATGAGAGTTTTGGTTTACCATAGTTGAGACTGTTTGTGAAATGATGTGAAAGTAATTATGCAGAAATGTTTGTATGGAATAGATAGAACAACAAAAGAAATTTGGAGGGAATAATACACACGAATTATTATTGCATTAACTTATAAAATAACTGTTATTTACATGCATTTTATAGTTAAGAACAGGTGTGACTTTATTGAATGGGTGTGTTGGTTCATAATGACCCAAGAGACACAACCCTTCACTATAACTGTCACATAACTGTTTAACCATAATAACTACCATAGAATTCGGCTAACTAACTTAATTAGGACATGTCATCAATCATAAACATAAGTTCTATGCAACCTTATTGGTCACAAATATAAGTCTGCAAATAAATAGATACATGATAATAATAATTATTGTCTAATAACTAGTAATAATAAGATCTGTTTGATCTTAATTTCCAACAGTCTCCCCTCTAAGATCAAAAGATCTTAGTTCTTCATTGCTTTCCTTGGTGTGATCAAGTGATGATTGTGAAATCATCACTGTTGCTGTCTTCAAACTCCTTTTCTTCTTCCTTTACCATCTGACTTATGCTTCCAGTCTCATAGTGTATTTGAGACATTTCTTGGTTATCATGATACTTGTTGTCGAGATTCTCCAATTGGATGCCAAAGTGCGCCATCTTCTTTTTCCCATGAATGTTAGAATCAGTGGGTTCACTTCTTTGATCTTTCTGATCTTCATGGCCATATCCTTTGCCTTGTGAGACAAGTCCTTCTGTCTTCACATGTGAAACCCTTTCAGTGTTGTAGTAACAACAAAAAACCTTCAAGTAGAGATTTTAGCAGGCCTTTATCTCATCACCATGACTCTTTGTCAGGCCAAGTATTTCAGCAATGTAACCAAAATCATTTTGAAACAATATGCTTAGGTATCCTCCTAATGTTTCCACAAGTTTGTAAAGATCCATGAGATGAATCTTTATATCATTTATATATGGTGGTAAAGGCCCTTGTAGTTGCTTCTTCAAATAGACAGTGTAAAACCATATGAAAGCCTTATCAAATCTTTCTCTAAATTTGTCCCATTCTTGACTTATTAGCATATCATCTTTAAGCAAATCTAAGAATGAAACATAATCATTAAATGATGAAATCTATGTAGGATAGTATACACTTTTGATGTATATGAAATCATCTTCCTGTGGGGTGACAATCATTGCTTTCTTCTTGCTTGGGCACATGTATGCATAGTGTCCTTTCTCCATGCATCTGTAACATGTAACCATTTCAGTCTCATATTCCTTTTCATGAGAATTTTCTTCAAGAAATTTAAAGTAATCCTCCATGTATCTGTTGTGTTTCTCAATCATCTTATTCTTGTCAAAGCAAGATGATGAAGGGTCCTTGAACATGAGAACCAATTTGCATCTGTTCTCTTTGAAAGCCAATTCAAGCCCTTGTGCCTCCAACTGTTTTGCAGATAATATGTTCAGAGTCACTTCTGGTGTAAAGTGCACACCAGGAATCATAAAGACATCTGATCCAATTCGTATGTTCACTTCTCCTATCCCATGAACAATCAACAACTTCCTCAGATCCCTCAACTGCTCTACACTGAATTTCTCTTTCAATTTTGCAAAGAGATTCATGTTTGTGCGAACATGATTATTGATATCCTTGCTTACATACCAAATCTGGTTCCATCCTTCTTCATCAGTTCCCTCCACCATGAAATCAGTGGATAAATGGATTGTTACAGGGTATGTAATTTCAGTGGTTGGTGTGTTTGTGAGGTTTCCAATTCCAGTGCCTGCAACTTCTTTGAGTTTCTCCTTGTTTGGACAGTTCCTTGCTATGTGTCCCCTAAGTCTGCACTCAAAGCATACATATCTCTTATGCCTCTCCAAAGTTTCTTTCTTCTGTGATAACTGGTTGTTATACACATGGAATTCTTTAAGTTTCTTTCTTAGCATTTCCTTACACTCACTTGAAATCTGCTTGATGCAGTTTCCAAATTTATGTTCATTTTCCCTCTTGACTTGTCTGTGTAAAAACTCCCTTTGAGATCTCCCAGGCTTTTGGCTCTGATGCCACATGTTGATTTGGTTAGGCCTTTGTGTTTTAGGCCTGAACCAGATGTTCTCAATATGAGAGTTTTGGTTTACCATAGTTGAGACTGTTTGTGAAATGATGTGAAAGTAATTATGCAGAAATGTTTGTATGGAATAGATAGAACAACAAAAGAAATTTGGAGGGAATAATACACACGAATTATTATTGCATTAACTTATAAAATAATTGTTATTTACATGCCTTTTATAGTTAAGAACATGTGTGACTTTATTGAATGGGTGTGTTGGTTCAGAATGACCCAAGAGACACAACCCTTCACTATAACTGTCACATAACTGTTTAACCATAATAACTGCCATAGAATTCGGCTAACTAACTTAGGACATGTCATCAATCCTAAACATAAGTTCTATGCAACCTTATTGGTCACAAATATAAGTCTGCAAATAAATAGATACATGATAATAATAATTATTGTCTAATAACTAGTAATAATAAGATCTGTTTGATCTTAATTTCCAACAGTTCCTACCTCTCAATTTATGTGTGTGAATCCGTTTAACCGAAAGAGATTCCTTTAGTGTTAGAATGCTCCAAATATGAGAAGTTATAAGCGCCGCATTAAAGTCTTGAAGCATACGGATTCCCAACCCACCTTCATTTTTAGGGAAGCTAAGAAACTTTAGCCTTCCCTCGACACATATCACCTTGACACCATAGAAAACCCCTCATAAGTTGCTCAAGATCCATAATAATACGTGATGACAAAATAATAACCGAAGACCAATACACATGCATAGACGATAAAACCGACTGAACAAGTTGTAATCTTCTCACAAAAGAAAGAAATTTATTCTTCCAATCTCTAATCCTACTTTTTACCTTTTCCACAAGCTCCTTGCAATCTCGGTAAACTAATCTAGTAGTAACTAGTGGAACTCCAAGGTACTTAACAGGAAGCGTACCTTCTCAAAATAATCTAAACTAGTATAAGTTTTTCTGCCAAACAAAACTTTTAAGTAAAACACTTTTAATAATAAATAAAATTGAATGTAGCTTACAAAAGTAGTATTTGTTTCTTAACTCTCACTCCATCTTTAATTGTATGCAGCTTCATTTTCAGTTGCAGCAAAAATTATATTCTGTGAAACATAACTTATTGTAAAGCATAAGCCAAGTCATAGTTTAAGAAATTTGTAATTTACTATCGCACTGTTTTTTTTTATTTGTTAGATTTAAATCATATTCATTTACCAATAACTGAATGTATAAAAGAATAAGTAGACGTATGTGTAACGCTGCTTAGGGGGTGCTTCTTTTTTTTGTTGGCTAAGAGAATGGGTCTACAAACCCATTAAATATTATTTATTTTTTAAGTGGGACCCATTATTTCTCTTATCTGGTCTATATGCACAAGGCATAAATTGTGATCCCTCCCCAATAAGTGGCTTATATAGTAGTAGACCCCACACACTCTCTTAGCTAACAATAAAAAGAAACACCCCCTTAGTCTTTCAAAAACGGGGTATCTATTGAGGAGATAAAATATATACGAGTACACATTTTCACGAGTATAAAAAGAGATTGCTTCCTAAGCAATAATATATGTAGGATAAGTTAAATGTAAATATTTAGAAGAAAAAAATATGAGTATTTGACAATTTATTCCAACGAGGTGGGCAACAGTCCGCCGCGTTGCGGCGGGGCGTTGTTTCATGTCGTTGATTATTGCACAGTATTTTTTTTTTTGTTAAGTAGAAAGTGGGTCAGGTGTTCGGTGCGGGGTTAAAAAGTCCGGAAAAAAAAATTGAAACGGCGTTGTTCTTGATGGCGTTTTGCGGCGGGGCTCGCTAAATATATGTTAGATAAAAGGTTAAAGTAGTTTTCGCAAGTCATTATATAGTAGGGGGTATGTTTCGTAAATAGTGTTTTGCGCTGTTTTTTAACCCGTTATATAGTAGAGGGTATGTTTTGTAAATATTATTTTGGGCTTTTACCTGGGTCAAAGTGGGCTTGTTGTTGGGCCAAAAAATTTCGACAGCCCAAGTGATGTCACCTGGCGTCATTTGACGCTGAATTACTATATACAAGGCTCAAGATATGCAAGCCCAAATGCTATAAATCACCAAATTAATAAATAAGATAGTTGACGCTATGATTTGTGAAGCTGCTATTTGAATTCCAAAATTCAAGAAAAAGATGACGAAGCTCAATACTCTCAACCAGGCCCACGAATCATCAGCAACAGCCCAAGCAAGTCTGCTCCACAAATGAGATACTTTGTTGGGCCAAAAAAAAATTCGGTAGCCCACGTGACGTCAGCTGACGTCATTTGTCCTCAAATTATATATATAGTAATTTTTAACCAAATACAATGACATGATCATACATAACAAGATAGATGGAATAAATGAAGAGCAATTGTTGATGGGCTTCAAATGTGTCAAACTTTGTTCTGTTCAAAATTGTGACACTTAAGAATTTTCTATTAAGATTTTAAATCTTCGGTCATATGTGATGTCATGTTAACTTATAGCAAGAATATTTACAAGCGACAAGCGGTAAGTATTTGTTTGTTTAACAACACCTCAAACAAGCGTTTGAAACATGATCACCAACTGCCCCAATCTTAAATGCTTCTTGAAGAAGCGGCAAGTGACTAGGGGTAAGCATTTGCGTGTTTTACACTTTATAATTATAGTTACAGCTACGTTATCAAACACGTTTTTTAAACAAAGATCTGTTGCGGTTTGATTTGGTTTTAAGTTGAGTCTTAACTCTTAATAATAAGTTTGAAAAGAGAATAACTCACGTTGAGCTATGTAACGTGAGTTCGACTATCAACCTGACTTGTATATCAAGGGCCTAACTTGTAAATCGATTGAAAAAAGTTAATACCGTTAACTGGAATAAACGTTACATACTCAACTAAAACGAACTGAACCTAACTAGTATATCTGTTCACTTCGTTTGGTCTAAATTATAAGCACCTTATCGTTAGATTGTCCATTTTGTTGTCAAGTATGCGTAACCTTTCTCCAGCATATGATCAAGGTTAGTTGTTATTTACTTATTTTAGCCTTTATTTCTCAAACTAGCTACTTTTGTTAGTCAAAATACATCTTATCATCGTTATTCCCACCAGCGTCAAATAGGTCGGACCATAATAGTCTTCTAAATCCTTTCTCAGTCTTTTCCATCTTTGTGCATGTTTTATGTTGGTATATATTTTGATACCCTCAAGATTGCTAGTATTTTTTGCCTATTTTGATTAGACAGCATGCTTTTGTTGTATTCTATTGTATATCTTTAATAAACACACATTATTTTTATGGCTTTGACTTCCGATCATTTTATGAAAGGGAAATGTAGTTATCTAGGAATGATACAAGATGTAAGCTCAACCCATACCCGTAAAGATAAAGTTATTCGGATGTTGTATATATTCTCAAAATGTTTATCAAGTACACAATAGGTGAGTGAGTTCCTTATTTAGATAGGTGAGTGAGTTCCTTATTTAGATAGGTGAGTTCGATTATCACACCGTATAAATGACCTATACACACGCATGAGCTCGTACCTAATTATGCAGCCGCCAAAAACTAACGACGTCCTCTCAAGCACCGTATCAAAGCGCATGAGAGAGCATTTGAAAGCTTAACTATAAGAGCTTTAATGTGATGGAGTATTAAATTTATAAGCCTCTACTTCAGTTACTTAGTCAAACATTTCTAAAAATAAAGTTTTATAAGCTCGATCTCCACCATTAGCTAATCAACTACCAACTAGGTTTACCGAACACACCTTAACATTAATAATCAATTTTTTATGCTGTTAAATAAATTGTTATACGGCGTATAGGTCTTTACCGAAATTAAAAATAAAAAATAAAAAGAAGAAAAAAAAAAACTTTATTTTTTAAAGACAATATGTGTGTTTTATGTAAGAATATAATAGAAAGAAATTTCAAACTATACGTGCTATTTACGTGCTTTCCCAGATTAGGAGAAAAAAAAAAAAAAAACACGAATGATATCTTAGAACATACGTGAAACACGTTGTATCAAGTATCAACTGTAATAAATCATATGGACCACTTTGTTCTCATTTGAAATGAGAGCCACATGAAATCTATGTAAAATTGCACAGGACCGCATGTGCGTGATCACTTCCTCGAGAACCTTATTTACGTAAAATATTTTTATGTTACCATAAAACATGTGGTTGAGCAACGCCAGATCGATGTTGAACTAGCTTCACTATAAACGTAGCGTATAATAATGAACATATCATAGTAGAAAAAATTCTAATACTAGCTAAAGCCTCACCCAGCTAATAAAGGTTGAGTCTAACAAAACCAGCAACACGAGTAGAACGTAAGCAGGATGTTGGTAAAAACATTTGCGACGCAAAATGACTTGTGGTCAAATAGGCCGGTATTTCAAGCGACGAGTATAAAACTTCGCAATACTCTGCGACATGATATTGGCTACGCCTCACATGGTGTCGCTAAAACCGTTGCTGAAGTCAAATTCGTCTCTAATGTCGTTGCTAAAAGGCTGATTTTTTGTAGTGTCATAAAACACACATCAAAGCAAGTGAAACCCTCGACCTCCACCCCAAGTGTCATAAACTACTCGTCAAAGCTAGTAAAACCCTCGACCTCAACACCAACTATCCATCGTTTCTACAACATTTCTTTCACCGATGAGTTAGCCCCAACTATATACGTCCCTCTCATTCTCTACTACTCTTCACCACCTTACGGCCCAAATGGTCTATATAAGAATATTTCTGACCATTTGGAGGATGCGTTGTCAAATGGGGGTAGTGGGGTGGGTAGAGAGGATATAGAAATTCGCTTAAGGTA
>LBNU01006995.1:199994-246078 GCA_014162995.1 Artemisia annua
AAATCCGTCTTTGTACCGGGCTTGCAATCCCTCTTACGTACGATCTGCTTCCAAATATTCCTGCGTGACGCGTACGGAAACAGTAGTATTATATACCATGGTAGCCCCCCAAGTTTGATGGTGCTACTCTTGTAGGAGCATTAAACTTAGTAATTCAAATCCTGAAAAACACTGAATGCAAATATTAAAAGTATATGCCGCGAGTCGCAACATATAAAACTTAATGAAGTAAAATATAAATAGCGTGAAGCATAGTATAGCACATAGCATATAAAAGAAACTTTCGCTGTGCGAATTACACCTATCGTGAGGTTTACAATTACATAAAAAAAATAAGTAGCGCGTAGCTAATCTGTGAACTCAGTGCGCTCATGGCGATTAATTGATTTCTTTCTGTTTTATTATGATAAAAACAATGGCGCGGATGGATGTACCGTGACCGCGACTAATAGTTTCAAGCGCGCGCACAGACGCAGATGGATGTATCGTGACCGCATAGACCCTAACGTTTGTGTATGATCGCAGATGACCATGGCTTTTGTCTGCGTGCGCTCATGGCGATTGACTAGCATCGTGGTGCCTGTATGTAACAGTGCGCTCATGGCGTCAATCTGCGAAGATGTCTGAACGCATGGCCTAATGCGGGTAGATTTATCGTGACTGCGTTGTTCGCGGCTAAAAGATAAAGTAGGTCCGATCGTGCGGACTTAGTGCGGCTATAGGTAAAATCGTGTTTACCAAATTTAAAAGATTTTCATAAAATCTAATGAATATTTAAAAGATATGCACAAGAATATTGGGATATCTTTTTCGTATATATCTAAATCAAATCCCAATGATTTTGGGTCGTAGATAATAAAAGACGTTATTATTCTTGTGATAATTCCTTGTACGAAGAAAACAAAATATATATGGATTTGTATAGTTTGTTAGCCGTAATATTTGACCAAGGAAAAGGGGAAAACAGTTTAATGCCTTTGGGTATTAATCGTGTTCCAAGAATATTAACAAACGATTTACGTTTAATATTTTTGTGTCGTGTACAATTAATCATGTATGAACAAATAAAGAATGAATACCGCATCGGTTGTGTTTTAAAGTTACCGGATTTTGAACTCAATGGTTGCTTTCCGGTGATGTGAGAACACGAAACTTGTCGTAGTCATGTCCCACGGATGGCGCCACTTGTTGATGCATAATCTGGCGCGGGCTATATTCGACGACTCTCCCTGGGCCGTTAGTCGTCTTCTCAAGCCCTGATTAGACCTGTCAACAAAGAGAACCCGTTAGGAGTGGACCCGAGGCCGTAGCCCCGGGATCCACCTCCGACGGTCAAGTCAGTCATCGATGCGATGTAGCATATATGAGTTAGGTTTAGGGTAACCTGTTATGAGATAATGAATAAGGAGATTCCAGCCATGTATTTATAAGGCATGGATTAGGGTTTAGGCGTAGAGTGGGCCGCTGTCTTCCGGGTCTGGCCCATTCCTGGCCCAGTCCGGACCATACGTCCACACCCACCATTGAGTGAACCTTTTCTATGATGATAATTATGTGGTTCTAGCGGAAGGAACAATGTAAATAAAGTTTCTCTGGTTAAGGTTATTAGAGTTCTTAGCAGGGAGAATGTGGTTATATGATATGAAAATTAACATTATCTATCTACATTATTATGGGTTAGTTGTTGTTATGGGCTATTTAGTTGTCGTGTATATAAGTTTGTTTATTAGATACAACTGGCGAGGAGCCAAGAGCAGCTGTAAAAGAAATACTGTAAAGTTAAGGTTGTTGGCTATGATGTAGAGTTTTTGCTATGGTTTCACATTGAGAATAAGTCTGAATAACTAATTGAAGTCCGTTAAGCAATAAAGAAGTTTGATTGCTAAAAAAAAGGGTCCTCGTAGGAAGATGTAATGACATATTTCTTCTCATGTCTGATAAAAGCTGATATATTTCTGAATAGATTAATCCGCGTAGTGCGCAGCTGAAATTTTTGTATGAAGTTTATAATTGACATTGATCATGGCAAAGCACTGCTCAAGGCCGGATAAAGCAGTCAAAGTAGAGAACTAAAGGTTAACTGGTATGCATCCCACATCGCTTGACCAAAGAAACTAAGTAAGAGGATACTGCTATAAAAACAAAGTCCCAAGGTGATAAGAGGCATACCTTTCTCGGCCTTTTGGCTAAGATCAAGTGTAGTATCTGTTCTTATCAGTTTAATATCTGATATGTGAGCCATCGGCTCACTTGATATTAATCTTATTTTTTATGGGGAAAGACTCACCACAATAGCTTGTTGTTGGGGTCTTTGTGAGTCGTCTTGGCGTTGCACTATTGCCTTGGCCTGGCTCACCCCTCCAATTCTAGTATAACATTGTTTTGTAAAATGGCTAATGTATCAAACCGAAAAACTTAGAAAGAGACTCCCGACATGAGTTGCCAGGTTTCATAGAGTTACAAACAGGCGAAGTCTTAAACATATCAATTCTGTCGGCTTATCTAAACTCATTAACTGATGCGCCAAACCTCTTACTAGAATTGATTCAAAGCAGTCCAACATCAATGGTTCATGAATGGATCCTGTATTAAACCCTGATTATCACAGGACAATTTAATCAAGAATAATATAACTATTGCATTTTCAGAATGAAAAAATATGAATCATTGTATTTTCAGAATAATATAACTATTGCATGTCTTTTCTATAATAACTAAAATAGTGATACTGTCAAATTGCTTATCCCCCAACCAAAAGATGAACTTTTGGTCAGTTTATATAGCAGACAAAATCAGCTAACATCGTCCCTTCGAGGACATACTGGAATGATAATGATACAAGGAAGATTAGCATGACCAAATTGAATAGACCAGGAAGTATGCATTTAGAACATAAAATTTATGGAAATTGAAGAAAAAACATATTGATTTCTTATATTAGCATTACAACTTACAAGCTTAGTAAACCAACGATGTTTATCTGTTCATTTTGTTGGCAAAGGAAGAAGAATATCATCAAAACGTCCACAAATTCGGAGCAGCCAGCAGGATATAATACAAGATGGATAAAGATAGCTGGTCAAATGTTTATTACATTGGTGTAATAAAATGATTCTCTAAGAGTGCGTAGAGCCGCGGTAACCCACTGCCACTTTTCATTGATGCTGATTTGAAACGTTAACTGTCCATGAGATGATAATTACAGGGATTCATCATACTTAGATTGTGCATAGATATCTCTTATTAAAAGACATGTACGAGTCTACGACAGAGTGCATGAACAAAAAAAAGTGGGAGTCCATTAGAGGGAGCCAAGCTGGTTATTCGGGTCAAGAGTGCACTGACTCGTTATCCTTCCACTGTCAAGAGCGAGAAGTATTCGCAGCTCTGTGAAACCAGCCTAACGCATTGCCCTCTACTCTAGGAACCAGGTGACCCAAGCCTTCGCTCAAACCACATGATCCAACTCTCGACTTGGAATGGGCAAACCAGATATTGCAACAGCTTGACCCAACCAATTTTGGTTCCATCACAGTCCATCCCACTTTAAAGCCCTCACTCGAGTTACAAGCTCACGTTACCGAGCTCGGCAATGAATTTGCTTCCAAGTGGTCTATATAAACATGTGATAAGTTTCTTTCTTGAGCGATGTGGGATGTCAACAAAAGCTTTTGAGGTCTACTATTTCTGCCAACTCTAGAAATTGTACTTGGATCAAATGTGTTGTGCCTCAAAGCTTTGAAGCATTGATTTTCCATGAGGTGATAAATCCACCGAAACTTCTGACATACCTTACTTGGATCGAATGTGTTGTTCCGAACTGATAACGTGATTGTACTTTACTTTGTGTTCCATAACCTCTTGGACAAGAACCAAATCAACTTGATTGTGATTTATCACCTTGTCTAATAATGTTGTTGATGTTGTTTCTCAATTGCCGGACCTATAAATTAAGGTTCTCATACTTATGAGTAAGTGAGTGACAACTTGATCATCATGTTGGTCTACGAATTCTCGTAGCCTCATCTTCGTTTTCAGAGTAATTGTGGATTTTACAATACGTATGCTTAAAACAAAAATGCGTGACATACTTACATCGACGATATCCCTCACCTCTTAACTTTCTTCTACATTTGAGTGTATATACATCTTTATACAATCAAAATAAAAAGTCCATGCCATAAAGTCTACTAGTTCCATTAGAAACATTTTAAGAAGGGTAGCAAATGTCACAAAGTATTATTAGGACTCACATTCTATCAAGTCACAAAGTATTATTAGGACTCACATTCTATCAAGTCTTGTTGTGGCTGCATTTGCTTACGTGTTAATTTCAGCTATCTTACGGGTGGGAAAAAAAATGGTAGAACAAGATTTGTTAGAAAAAAATATCAGCATCAATTTTATATAAAGCTAATCTTTTTTATGTCCTTAGCTCAACTTATTACACTTATTAGAAAAAAATACCAGCATCAATTTTATATATGACCCATTACTCTATTGTATATTAAAAGCAACATTCTGTTTCTTTATTCTATGTGGGATTGAAGGTTGAAATTACTTTCGGTAAATATAGGTATCTAAATTCGTTGTCGACTTATGCAGTTTCAACTTGGATTTTACTCATTTTAGATACCTAACAGATATATGAGCATGTTAATAAATGTTACATGAACTCCAAACTCGTCACCTTCACTTTGGACATTTAATATCACTAGACGAGTATCCGTGCATAGCAACGGGATTTATAGCGGCATAGTTTTAGTGATAAAAAAAGTTTATGGGTTATAAACGAAAAATAATAAAAGTTTGAGGATTTGGGAATTAAACGTAATGTTTTGAAACCTGGTTCGACCCGAGTGGTTCAACCGATTGAACCGTTCCAGTCGAAAAACGTGTCAATTTAAACATCTCTTGTCAAATGGTTACCTTATTTGCTGAAAAACAAATGAAGGGGTATGACTAAGTCACTATACAATTATATACAAAGTTGTAATGACCATGATTATGTTGTTATTCAAGAAATAGATTTGAGAAATGAAGTTAATACGTCATAATATCTTTCCTATATCAATATATTTTTGTTTAAAAATAGACCGGTTATGTAAAGATGAATATCTTATTCTATGTTTTTGTACTAGTTTATGATATCACTCTAATATGCCATCTCGATATCCTTTGCTCCATGAGACATCTGCGTTTACGGTTTAAAACATGCTACAACTGCAGAGAAGATGATCTTAATAAGCAAAACTCACTAAATAACATCAGTAAGAAAACAAAAAGTTTACATAAAAAAATAAAAAGTGGGTGTCCAATAGATGGAGCCAAGCTGGTTTATCTGGGTCTAGTGCACCAACTCGTTATGCTTTCCACTGTCAAGAGCAAGAAGTATTCGCAGCTCTGTGAAGCCTACTCCAGGGAACCAGGTGAGCAGAGCCTTCGCTCGAATAACATGGTCCAATACGTCTACTTAGGAACCAGGTGAGCGGAGCGACTCTCAACTTGTATTGGACAAGTCTGTTTGTTGAGCCTTTTTTTGCTCGAATCACATGGTCCAACTCTCGGAGTCGGCAAACATCTTGACCCAACCAATCTTGGCTCCATCAAAGTCCAACCACTTTAAAGCCCTCACTTGAGTTACAAGCTCACGTTACTAAGCTCGGCGATGAGTTTGGTTCCAAGTGTCTATATAAAGATGTGACAAGTTTCTTTATTGAGCGATGTGGGATGTCAACAAAAGCTTTTAATGTCTACTATTTCTGCCAAATAATCCATACACTTTGTTTATGCAGGTGAACTTTATCAGCCTTGGTAAACAAACTGTGTTAATATATTTTGCTTTTCTATTAGTGGTGACATTTTTGGCGAAAGAAGAAGAACGTCACTGGAGTTTCACAAAGTTGGAGAAGGATAAAGATCTCGATTCTCGAGTCAAATGGCAACTCTAGAGATTCTACTTGGATCGAATGTGTTGTGCCCCAAAAGCTTTGATGCATTCACTTTCCATGAGGTGATAAATCCACTCAAACTTCTGACATACCATACTTGGATTGAATGTGTTGTTTCGAACTGATAACGTGATTGTACTTTACTTTGTGTTCCGTAACCTCTTGGACAAGAACCAAATCAACTTGATTGTGATTTATCACCTTGTCGAATAATGTGTTTGATGTTGTTACTCAAACGACGGGCCTATAAATTAAGGTTCGCAGACTCATCAGTAAGTGAGTGACAACTTGATCGTCATGTTGGTCGAGGAACTCTCGTAGCCTCATCTTCGTTTTCAGAGTAATTGTGGATTTTACAATACATCTGCCTATAAAATGTGTGGCATACTTACATTGACGATATCCCTTCCCTCTTAACTTTTCTTTTGTATTTGAGTATATCTCTTTATACAATCAAAATAAAAAGTTCATACCATAAAGTAAACTAGTTTCATCGCAAACATTAACAGTTTAAGAACAGTAGCATTGGTCAACAAGCAAATGTCACAAAGTATTACTTAGTGTAGAATTCAAAGCTTGACATGTTCCTTAGAATCAATATAAAGCTCAACACACATGTTTAATTTAGGACTCACATTCTATCAAGTCTTTGATTGGGATGACATGATAATGTTTACGTAATGTACGATGACAAAGTTGTTGTGGCTGCATTTGGTTAAGTGTTAATTTCAGCTATCTTATGTAAGGGTGAGCAAAACCGACCGACGACCGAAAACCGACACAAACCGACCTATACTCGGGTCGAGACTCGGTTTGGGTTTTCCACGATGTCGGGACTCGGGATTAACCAAGAAAACACAAAGAAAACCGAGAAAACCGACCGAACCGACTCCGACCGAACCGACCGACACAAACCGACCTATACTCGGGTCGGGACTCGGTTAGGGTTATCCAGGTTGTCGGTTTCGGGATGGGTCGAGATCGCGTCGGGGCGGGTCGGTTTTGGCCCGATGCTCACCCCTAATCTTATGGGCCGGAAAAAAAAATGGTAACACAAGATTTTAAATTTTAAAAAAAAATAAAAAATAAATAAAAAATAAAAAATGATCAATCAATCAATAACATCAATTTTCATCTTTTTTATATGTCCTTAACTCAAAGCGCATTATTACATTCAATTCTTTCAGGGAAAAGTATGTGGCCTTCTTTCATGAAATTTGGAATTTTAGGAACCAAGAACCGTACCATGGTTCTAATATACGGTTCGGTTCCGGTACGGTTCCTCGGTTCTTTTGGTTTCTCGATTCTTTTAGACACCCCTACACTCAATTCTTTCAGGGAAAAGTATGTGTCATTCTTTCAGGAAAGTTTTGATGTTAAACATAAAAGAAAAGAAATCTATTTCTTACTCACACAACATACATAAATAAATAAAAAAGTATAATAGTTAATATTAATTTTCATGTGTTAAATGTATTTTGTTAAACTCCTTAATTTAACCGATTACATCCATCACATGAAAATGATATTACTTTTGAACATACATGACCCATTACTCTATTCTATATTAACTAGCAACATTTTATTTGTTTATTCTATGTGTGATTGAAGGTTGAAACTACTTCCCATACAGATAGTTAGGTATCTAAGTTCGTCGTCGACTTATGCAGTTTCAACATGGATTTTAGACACCTAAAAGAAATTGCATGAGGCTTTATTGATTGATCCTCGAACAACCATCGGGTTACCTTCAATTCTTTATTAGCAACTTTATATCGTGTCGAGAAGGGGCTATTTCGATATGATGTTACTGCCTGCGAAACTAAGGTAGAACATCAATTTCTTGGTATCATATATAATTTAAAAAATAAAGCACCACATGTGTTTCATATGATTTGTTACTTACCTAACTATGTATGTGAATAAATATGTGATTCGAGGGGATTATTGTTTTGTTGCTCCACTAGACGAGGGTCGTCACCTCAAGAAGCGATCCATTGAAATTCGTGTAGATAAAACTCTTCAACTATTTCATGGGAGTAAGTTCAACTTTACGAAAGTTGGACAGACCTTCCAGTTTGAATCAATTATCTGATCAAGGATGAAGATCATTAGAATAAATGTTAAAATCATTACGATAATAATACAGTTTACTAGATATTTGCATTGGTAAATATATTGGATTACTTTTGTACAGTTTGAGACACTCGAACCATTTATTACGTTTCGTATTAGAGTATTTGAAAGTAGATACGTTATAGCACATACCCTTTAAACATGACCCACATTAAACAATTTTATTGGAAATTTAAATTACAGCCGGTGCAAAGTGGTATATATTGTATATTGTTGCATATTAATTCAACAGCTAACATAACAAATGATAAGTAAACTTACTTGATGATGTTTTGAGAAAACACTTTTAAAAAAATATATATATGACACTTAATTACGTTTGTAAAAAATAATATTAAAAAAAATTAATTAAAAACCATAAATAAAACAAAATAAAGATTAAATGATTTGTTTTTTAATAAATAAAAATACATTAGTCAAAAAATTTGAAAAAACCCCGCGCGTGCGCGGGCATTATAACTAGTTATGACCATATACTACGATTGATATCTTATCAAATCATCTTTCAGTTGAATGGAATAGTTGACCAAAAGACTTGACGTTCTCTCCGTACGTCTTTGAATGTTTTTTAGATTAGAATTTAGGTATTATGTATTAAAATTTTTTCCACGAATGAAAATTAAGTGAAATGAGAAACTGGAATGTACTTCTAAGAAGTTTAACGTTTGAAGCATGTCAAGTTGACATTTCATTTTTGGAATTTCAAAGTCTGTTGTTCAGATAGCTCATTTATGTTATCATCAATTGCTTTCATTTACGTTCTTTGAGCATATCCATTAACATGTACCTATTCGTGGTTAATCACTTTAAAGTTTAGAAAATTACACTTGGAAACAAAGATAAGAGCCTACTCCTGTCATTCGTTTAAAAGGTTGAAAAGTTCATTTACTGCATTGTCCTTACTTTATATGCATGTGGGAACACAAAAGAAACATTAAAACGTCATTACCACCGATTTGTCCATACGGCATAAGCATTAGGCAATATGTCTCTCTTCAACATTACTAGTCCAACATATTAACACGAGTGTAGTTTGCTTTTATACACACAATTACCAGAGAATAAAACTTTAGACTTTTTAGGTCGTAAATATACTCTGCCATTACTTTTATTTTCACACCTATTTTTCCTCTATATTTTTAGAATAGTTACATCCACAAATTTATTTTTTTGAAATTGTATAGTAAACACAAAAAAAGGGGGAAAGTTGGTAAGAAGTAACAAGTCGACCCGTGACTGATCTTGAAACTGACCCAAACTCATTTCGACCCATTACAGCCGACCTACCATTTTGCCCCTGTTAGTTTAATTCTCATTGCCCGAGTCATCTTGTGTTCAATCTAAGGTTTTGGAAACATCTGTGCATATCCTTTTATGGAAACCATCGTAGTTTAGTATACGTCGCTACTTCTTTGTGGTGTATATATATCTGTGGTGTTTTAATTGCTATCAACATTAACATTTGCTACAAATGTATATACAAAACACTGGTATTACAAGAATGTCTTGTGTGGTTGCTTTCACAATAATATGATTGATAATATGTTTATGGTCTAGTTCTACTGATTAACATATCACTCGGGTTGTACAAGTCTATTAATTGATGAGTTCTAAACTTCAATTTTTGACTGATTATGCAAAATTTTCAACTTTGGATTGCGATATTAAAGAATATCTCAATAAAAAGTTAGTGGTACACAATAATGCTTCTAAACCTGATTTGCATAGAGATTTGTGGTTTCTCAATAATAAATTTATTGAATGAATACACTATGGTTTTCGAGAAGAGCATTCTGGGTGTTATATCAGTGACTACAATTGTTGTATGATCATCAAAATGACTAAAAAATATTNCTGGTATTACAAGAATGTCTTGTGTGGTTGCTTTCACAATAATATGATTGATAATATGTTTATGGTCTAGTTCTACTGATTAACATATCACTCGGGTTGTACAAGTCTATTAATTGATGAGTTCTAAACTTCAATTTTTGACTGATTATGCAAAATTTTCAACTTTGGATTGCGATATTAAAGAATATCTCAATAAAAAGTTAGTGGTACACAATAATGCTTCTAAACCTGATTTGCATAGAGATTTGTGGTTTCTCAATAATAAATTTATTGAATGAATACACTATGGTTTTCGAGAAGAGCATTCTGGGTGTTATATCAGTGACTACAATTGTTGTATGATCATCAAAATGACTAAAAAATATTGAACTGTGCCAGTAGTAGTCAAACACCGTTACCACGTTATCACCGAGTGACCAAGTAAATTTAGTAATAAATCCTAACGACTGCTATTCAAAGAGACTAAAAATATAAATCAGATGAGACATTCAAAAGGTGTCACTCCACCTCAAACTTCTTTACCTGCATGATAAATTTTGGAAAAATATAGTTGGCCATTTTGCGAAACTTGATGAGATAATAAAACAAGTGAAACACTACCTTTCATAAATTATATATGTTGTTGTCTACAACACATTCCTTCCATCAGCTGGTGGCCCTTCATAAACAAAATAAATGAATTTTTAGACATCAACCGTGTGTATGTGGGTCTCTATATTGTTGGCTAATTTATTAAATTTCTCTGACTAGCACTTGTTAGAAACAATGGGACTAGAGAAGCGAAAGAATGTGAAAGAGGTCAGTAAGCAATGGAAGGTAATAATGTGTGAAAACAACAGTATGGGTGCCTAAGTGGGATGCTCATTTCTGGTGGATATATGGGGTTGTATTTGGATGTAAGCAGATGGCTAGTACCATGGCTCGGAAAAGTCATTCCTATTCGCTTTTTATAATCTCTATGTGAGGATGTAGCTACATAGAACATGATAACAGTGAATTGGTCTGATCTAGTAAGAGTCATAATGTAGTTTCCTGCTTATGGGAATGTTGAGGGGAAGAAGGTGTGTGCCTAACATCTTCTGATCAAAAAGTTGCCTTTTGAGAAGGGACTATGGTGGAATGCCAGCCTGATGATGCCTGGTTGACTAATCAGTCTTTCTTATTTGTGAGGATGATGCTGCAAATGAGATTGGATTGTTTAGTTGGCTAGGAAATGTAGTCAAGGTGGAAGTGTCATTAAGAACCTCCTATTCTGCTGTGTGATGCCTCATACAAGAGCCTCTGTGGAGTCAAGTAGGGGTCTTGATCACAGGTAGGATGTTTGTATTGATGGAAATATAGCAAAGATTAGATTTTCCTCCATGGTTGCCTAGTTCTAGTACCACATTGCTAGACTAGATGAATTAGTAAACTGTATTTGTGGCTGAATTGTCTTTTCAAGCCTGTATGATTGATGTATGATCCATGGTGTATGTCCTGTTTCAAGCTTCCTTAAGAGTGGTTGGGTGTGTCCTCCATTCTTATATGGAATGCTTTGTATGGATTGATTATTGATTGAAATAATATAATTCACAGTTTACCAAAAAAAAAAAAAAAGAATGCACTACTACTTTTGAATCAAAAAAGAAAAGATAACTGAGCACTCAGTGGAGTATTTCTTTTTGTTTTAATTTCATAGAGCCAAAGGTCAACCCAACTGGAGTATCCAAAGCAATTTGGTCTCATAATCAATTCATCAAGCAGTGGTGGGCAGATTGAGAAATTAAATATGGCAAACAATGTTACTTGAAAACCTACAACCTGAAACTTTTAATTTCCACTAAAACACACCACAAACATCTGATTTGCTGCTTTACTAAAATAAAAATTAATGAATTGCCATTTTACAATCCTCACAACACACTAATATTACATACAACATAATTCATGTTGGTATTTTAGTGTAAAATAGATTGAGTTTAATATGCAAATAAGGGTCGACACTTATATGTATATTAACTGGACTAACATTGTAACTCTACTGCTAATTCTGCTGCTAGCATTGTAACTCTGCTGCTAGTTTTGTAGCACCCTGCTGCTAGTTGATATAGCACTCTACTGCTAGTATGTAACCTGCTGCTAATTGGTGTAGTTTCTAAATAACTGTTTGACAGTTATTAGGCTTCTCATTAACCGCCTATTAACCGCCTATTAACCGTTTCATAACCGTTATTTATGACTGGTTTTGGACCAATATTAGTGGTTGGTGTATTCTCTATTTAGAGATACGAAAAACACACAGATACTGGGTAACTGCAAACATAACAACATACACAAACTTGAATCAATTAGATTTTATCCGATCGTTAATTGGTATCCACTCCAATTTAATCGATCTGAAAGCGTTCATACTCGTGACTTCTAATTGCTATCAGGATACCCATCACCCCAAATACGACACATAAACAACAAAGATCGATTAAATTCACAAGATGGCAGGAGAATCTGTACGAGACATGACATCTAAGTTTGTGAAGTTAGTAAAGTTTGAAGGACAGGATTTTCGAAGATGGCAAAAGAAAATGATGTTCTTATTAACAACCATGAAGGTTGTGTACGTTTTGACAACACCAGCACCGGAAGAAGTGGAGGACGAAACAATTGATCAAACCAGGAAACGCAATAAGTTCTGGAATGATGACTTTATTTGCCGTGGAACAATCTTAAACGGTATGTGTGATACTCTTTTTGATATTTATCAAAACTTTGAATCTGCAAAAGAATTATGGGACACACTTCATGCAAAATACATGGCAGAAGATTCATCTAGTAAGAAATTCTTGGTTAGTGATTTCATGAATTACAAAATGATAGATGGACGTTCCATTATGGAACAATATAATGAGTGTCTTAGTATACTCGGTCGTTTTACCCAACATGGTTTAAAAATGGATGAATCCATTGCGACAGCATCTATCATTGACAAACTTCCGCCTTCTTGGAAGGATTTCAAAACTAATTTGAAACATAAGAAGGAAGAATACAATTTGGTTGAGTTGGGAAGTACCATTAGTATTGAGGAAGGGTGTAGACGTATGGAGAAAGTCTGGGTGAATGAAAAAGACAAGGATATTGGCGGTTCAAATGTCAATATGGTTGAAGAAACTAATACTAGTTTCAAAAAGGGTTCGAATGCAAATAACAAGAAACGAAAGTTTCAAGGGAATGATTACAAAAAGGGTTCTGGAAAGAAAGTGAAACAGTCCAATGATGGGGGCTGTTGGAAATGTGAGAAACCTGGACATTTCAAGCGTGATTGCCATAGTGGAAAAGGCAAAAACGAGGCTGGTACTAGTGGTGGATCCAAGGGTGATCCAAAACAAGCAGGTATGAAATTAATAAGTTATAATAATTCGGTTGTGAATTATGTACCATTAATTTGTGAATCATTCTATGTACAGGATGATGATATTGCTTGGTGGTATGATTCTGGAGCGACATGTCATGTTTGCAAGGACCGAAGATGGTTCAAGAAATTTGCAACGATTGATGATGGACGTGTTCTTACTATGGGAAATGTCGCAACAGAACCAATACTTGGAATTGGACTAGTAGAATTAACTTTTACTTCTGGAAAAACGATTTTTTTATGTAATGTATTGTATGTGCCCGGTATTCAGAAAAACTTGTTGTCCGGTGTATTATTAAATAATCTTGGGTACAAACAGGTCTTGGAGTCCGACAAGTACATCTTGTCAAAACATGGTTCTTTTGTTGGATTTGGTTATTTATGTAATGGTATGATTATGTTAAATTTAGATATGCCTTCTACTTTTAATTCAATTTGTATGGTTGATTCTATATCTAGTGTTAAGCTTAGTAACATGGAACTATGGCATGCTAGACTAGGATATGTTCACCATAAAAGAATGAAAGAAATGTCAAAAATGAGCATGATTCCATCTTTTGAATTGGACCATAATAAGTGTAAAACTTGTATGTTAACTAAGATCACTAGAAAACCATTTAAACAAGCAAATCGTGAATCCAAATTATTAGATCTTATTCATAGTGATCTATGTGATTTGCATGCTACACCATCTCTAGGTAATAAAAAATATGTCATAACTTTTATTGATGATGCATCCCGTTATTGCTATATTTATTTATTGCATTCAAAGGATGAAGCTCTTGACAAATTTCGTATTTATAAACAAGAGGTAGAGCTTCATCAAAAGGATTTGGTAAAAATCTTACGTACCGATCGTGGAGGGGAGTATTATGATCCAGTAAATTTCCAATCCACTGGAATAATACATCAAACAACTGCTCCATATACACCACAACAAAATGGTGTAGCAGAAAGAAAGAATAGGACATTGAAAGAAATGGTGAATTCAATGTTGTCTTATTCTGGGTTAAGTGAAGGATTCTGGGGTGAAGCCATGTTAACGGCTTGTTTGACAAAAAGAGGGTATTGATTATTTCGATACATATGCTCCGGTTGCTAGGATATCTACTATTAGATTGTTATTAGCATTAGCTGCTATACACAATCTTGTAATTCACCAAATGGATGTGAAAACTGCATTCTTGAATGGTGAATTAGATGAAGAGATTTATATGAAACAACCCGAAGGGTTTATTATGCCTGGACATGAAAACAAGGTATGTAAGTTGGTTAAATCTCTTTATGGGTTAAAACAAGCTCCTAAACAATGGCATCAAAAATTTGATGAAATTGTGTTGTCGAATGGGTTTGTTTTAAATCAAGCTGACAAATGTGTATATAGTAAATTTGAAGATTCTAGAAATGGAGTCATTATATGCTTATATGTGGATGACATGTTGATTTTTGGTACTAACCAAGATCAAGTAGATGAGACAAAGGAATTTTTGTCATCTAAATTTGCTATGAAAGACATGGGGGAGGCGGAAGTGATCTTAGGTATTAAGATCATACGTGAGAACAAGGGTATTTCAATCTCTCAATCACATTATATTGAGAAGATCTTGGATAAGTTCAATTTCAAGGATTGTTCTCCCATAGGTACTCCCATGGATCCACAACTTAAGCTATTACCTAATAAAGGTAAAGCAGTGTCTCAACTTGAATACTCGAAAAGGATTGGATCATTAATGTATGCCATGATAAGTACTAGGCCGGATATTGCTTATGCAGTTGGAAAGCTTAGTAGGTTTACTAGCAATCCTAGTACTTTTCATTGGCGCGCTTTGGATCGAGTATTTCAATACTTGAAAGGAACAATGGCTTATAAGTTAACTTACATCGGATTTCCTTCTGTTATTGAAGGTTTTAGTGATGCAAGTTGGATATCCAATAAAGAAGATCATTCTTCTACATCTGGATGGGTGTTCCTTCTTGGGGGCGGTGCCATTAGTTGGGCATCTAAGAAACAGACTTACATTACAAACTCAACTATGGAATCTGAGTTTGTTGCTTTGGCAGCAGCTGGTAATGAAGCTGAATGGTTAAGGAATTTGATTTATGAAATTCCATTATGGCCAAAGCCTATATCTTCTATTTCTATCAGGTGTGATAGTCAGGCTACTTTGGCTAAGGCTTATAGTCAAGTGTATAATGGCAAGTCAAGACACTTAGGTGTGAGATACAGCATGGTTCGTGAGCTCATAATGCATGGTGTCATATCCGTTGAGTGGATTGCAACTCATCGGAATTTAGCTGATCATTTAACCAAAGGGTTATGTAGAGATCTCGTGAAAGGATCAGCTGTGGGATTGGGGTTAAAGTCCATATAAAAGCTCTCATGTTAAGATACCCAATTCCCACCTAATATGACGTTAGGTGCTGAATTTTGAATGTGGAAAGCTTAACATCTAGAGTTTGGAACACAACATTAAATTATCCCAAAGGTATGTGTTCGGTTCTGCAAGATAAGGAAGGTTGAAGTGTTCTTCTTAATAATTCTTTTGAAAAATTGCATTTGCAGGTGCAAGACTAAAAGAATTACCTATATGAGTACGAAGTTTAGCTGCTTCAAGAAGTTGGGACTTGGCTTCGATGTACTCAAGAAGGATAGGGACATAGGCTAGTAAAATAATGTGTCAAGTAAGAAAATTATGTATGTAAAACTAATGTGTATATTATCTTCATGTATTCAATAGTGATATTACAAGGTTCAATCTTTCGGGAAACCTTGATATTCGAATATTTGGAATGTGTAATATACTAATATGAAATTCAATCGTCTCGACATTTCATTTATGCATTAGTTTGATTGTTTGCTCTGAACTAGTTAGTTAATTTATGCTTACACTAAAATGGGGGAGGTTTGTTGGTATTTTAGTGTAAAATAGATTGAGTTTAATATGCAAATAAGGGTCGACACTTATATGTATATTAACTGGACTAACAGGGGTTCCAAGGGGGCGGTTTGCTAACTCTGCTGCTAGTTTGTAGCACCCTGCTGCTAGTTGATATAGCACCCTGCTGCTAGCTTTGTAACTCTGCTGCTAGTTTTGTAGCACTCTGCTGCTAGTTTTGTAGCACCCTGCTGCTAGTTGATATAGCACTCTACTGCTAGTATGTAACATGCTGCTAATTGGTGTAGTTTCTAAATAACTGTTTGACAGTTATTAGGCTTCTCATTAACTGCCTATTAACCGTTTCATAACCGTTACTTATGACTGGCTTTGGACCAACATTAGTAGTTGGTGTATTCTCTATTTAGAGATACGAAAAACACACAGATACTTGGTGACTGTAAACATAACAACATACACAAACTTGAATCAATTAGATTTTATCCGGTCGTTAATTGGTATCCACTCCAATTTTATCGATCTGAAAGCGTTCATACTCGTGACTTCTAATTGCTATCAGGATACCTATCATCCTTATTACCCCACATAAACAACATATTTTCTGTGGGTTAGCTTCAAGATGGATTTTGTATCGACTCATGACCCTTACACAGGACTCACTGCTGAGTGCTGAACCATATTTGACTTTTCTTTTGGAGCTGTCTACAATTCTATTGGAAAAAAATGTAAAAAAGAAGAAGTATGTGGTTCGCGAGAATGGATTCCTCGTCAAGTCAGTTTGGGGGTGTGGACACACTTGCGTGAATTCGGAATGAGACATCTTGAACAAATATTTGAGAACCGTAAATGCAAAATGAACCATCTTAGTATCTCACTTTTACATTTCATCCAAGTATCAAGAGATTATAATTAAAAACTCATTTATATAATCTCAAGGCACTGCAGGCTTTACTAGAATCGATGATCCTTACGAACCACCTCTGAGCTGTGAGGTACATTGGTATCTCTTTACGTCACTTAAGACTCATTTTTTTGCACATTTTGTTTACATAGCCTAAAAATGAACCAAATCCACATATTTGTTTTGCAGATCAAGATTGAACAAAAATTTGGAATTTGCCCCACACCTTGTGATATGGCTGGGCAAGTAGTGACCAGTGAATGCGATTTTTGATTCTTGGGACAATCCAAGGGCCAATAAGAACAGGAGTATTCACCAGATAACGGGGTTAAAGGGGACTGCGGTTAACATTCAATGTATGGTGTTTGGAAACATGGGGACACTTTAGGAACCAGTTTTCTGTTTACTAGGAACCCAAGTACGGGTGAGAAAGGTAAATTTCTAAATCTTTGAATAGCACTATTTATAAGGTTTTATGAGCTATAAATGATGAATCATGCAACTGGTGTGGAATCCAAAAGCATAAGCAACGACATGCTAGCTATGCTGGCACCTCTTAATTATTCGAGATATTGTAGATAAAGGTAATGTAATTTTTCTCAAACATTATATATAATTAGTTTTGTTAGTATTAAATTTGATCATTTATAACAAACGTTATATATAATCAGTTTTGTTAGTATTATATTTGATCATTTATAACCGGTTTCTAGCCGTAGATTATAAATTATTATAGAAAGGGCTGTTACTGAAGTGTTGTAAACCCGGGATGCAATACTCAAATAATCAATTTATATGAGGGTTTTTGCGATTGCATTTGCGCAGAAAGATGATGCAATATTAAAAGAGCAGACCAAGACCTGCATTATAAAACGCGGTTAAAAGCATAAGCAGTTTTAAACATTATTAAGGATTTTATACGCGTAATGATAACACCTTTTATAGAAGATCAGTTGTCAAGCTACTTTTCTTTTAATAATTCTTGCTATTGCAAAACATGTATTTAAGTAGTTGAATCCCACTCCTTAAGAAAACCTTGGTCTCTCTATGCTCTAATTTAATATCTCTACATTATCTGATATAATTTTTTCTGCTTTTTTAGTTACGTTTTACTAATTTTCATCAATGCCACCAACTTATTTTTCGTTGCCGTGGGAGAGCACTGGAGACCAATGGTAGAACGCTTCTCCAATAGATTGGGCAGCAGCCAATGTCCACTATGATTTAGTCCGTGAGGTTCTAAGCTTAGACAGTAACCACCTGATCAAACTTTCTTTCCTTAATTGTATACGTCGCCTTGAGCTGGTATGGGATGATGGGGAACAGTTTGAGGATGTTGCCAAAAAAATGTTCTTTAGTAGCCCAAAAGCTCTTACACAAAGGTGACCATAAAAGAGAAAAAAAATCTCTCATCGGGTCTGGTTATGGAGGGTGGCTTTTGTACACCGCTGCATCAGCAAGTGACTTCCCGTTTGTTCAAGAGTTGTTGCATAAAGACGCTCTTCCAGTTTTTTATGAAGGGGAATATGGGGTGACTGACGCATTGTATGCGGCTTCCAGGGGTATAAAGGTGTTATCATTACGTGTATAAAGTGCTTAAATAGTCAAGCCTTGAATATATCAACTTGATCCATTTATATGTGAATGGGTTGTATTTCCTTCCCAGGTATATCGCTTGGTTTATTTTCCTTTTTACCTCGAATAATATAAGTGTGGTATGTTAGAATCAACAATAAAATGGAAAAAGATATTTTGACATTGTTATAGACTTATAGTTATCATTTGGAATGAAATGCTACATTACGGTGAAACGAGTTTAATTGAATTCATTTTGTTTTCTTCATAGAGGAGGTTTTTCTTTTTCACGTAGCATCAGGCCATTCAACTGAATACCTATATGTGGTTGGTTGGTAGGAATATTGTAACACCCCAACCCGAGAAGGGCTAAAGTGTAACATTATGGAGTCAAATCAGAACACAAGCGAAACGGAGAAAGGAGAGAAGATTTACGCGCCCAAAAGACTTATTAGATTAATNAACGGAGATTAATTTCTAATACAAAGTAAAGGTTACAAGGAAAAACTAAACAAAATACAAAAGAGCAACAACGAAGAACTATGCCAAGTAATCATACTAGCCCAACGTCAAATACTTCTTATATATCTAGTCCAAGCCAGTAGCTAAATCAGCGGTGAAGCTTGCTAAGCCCAAATAAGATCTCTCATCACCAAACCCAGCTCCTACTGAACCTTCCGCCAGGGAAAAGAAATGCCGGCTGAGCTACGGGAGCCAGTAAACAGATATGAACAGCTAACAAGCATATAGAATCGGATATAGATAAGACAATGGAAAGTAAGTAAACATAAAGGAAGTCAATTACCGAAGTAAGAAGAACTGTATTAAGTTCGATGTAACGGTGCTAAGCGTATAAAGGTATAATGGTCAAGGTCAGTTATTTTCACCACGGGGAGCAAAATCAAGTCACGTATCAAGTCCAGTCAAGTCAAGTTATTCAAGTACCATGCCATTCCGGGGAGGGGGACCTCGGGATTACAAAGTATAATATGATGGGTTATCCTCAAGGGTTGGGGAGTAGTAGGCTCCAGATGTGAAAGACTGTGTATCCGCACAACACCATACGTCACCAAGTTATACAACAAGTAACTTATCATGATATCATCATCGAAACAAGTAAACAATCCTAGTAGGATGCACTCCATACGCCCCAGTCGGCCAAGTAACTTCCTCGTACGTAACAAGTCAAGTAAGGGACGGGATAGGGTTCATCACTCTCACTACCCCTAGAGTCAGCCAACTCGGCTGTCAATGACACGGACATTGGACCCCATAGGCCTAGTAAACAAGTGGGTGGCTCGTAGTCTCGAAACTGTGGGGTCAAGGGTCAAGTCAAAATATCAAGGTGTACAAGTACAAGGTTCATATCAGTCGGTTCAAGTCAAGGAGTTCCATATCAGTGCGTTCAGTCCAGTTATCATATCAAAGGTTCAAGTCGATTCAAATAAAAATGTTTTCTATATCAGGGCCCATAGTTAAAAACGTTTTCAAGATGCGAAAGGTTTATTACCAAGGTTTCCATAACTGAGAAGGCTTCATGTGGATTTATGTTTAATGTTCAAGGTAAAGTTCAATAGTGGAGGAGAAGTACGTAGAGGTTAGTGCTAAAGGTTCGATGTCATAGTTCCAGGTGTAAGAGGTTTCATATTTAGGTTCCAAATAAAAGTTTTGGCAAGAGTTTCAATTCAAATGTTTATTTCAAATGTGGTCTTTTAAAAGAAATCTTTCATAATGGTTCTCAATGAAATAAGGTTTTCAATAAGGTATCCTAAATAAATATTCATAATTAGTGAAACTTCATTAAAGTGCATGTTACATAACTGTTTAGTACCTCAATTTAATAGTTTTTTCCTCAAAACATTTTTCCATAATTAATTACTAAAGTTTTCACATCGGTTATATAAATATTAAAAGACTTCCAGGTATATCAAGGGTTACTATTCAGTTCAAGTCCAAGGTTGGAGTCAAGTCATCATGTATAGGGTTTTCCAGTCAACGGTATAAGTTCAAGATTCGAAGTAAGCTGATTTTAACATAGGGTTCAAATCAGGTTCAAGTCAAATATTCAATCAATATCAAGTTTTTATATCAAGTGTATCATGAAAGGGTTATTTCAAGGTTCAAGAAATCATAGTGTAAGTTTCATAAGAAGGTTCAGTTTTAAAAGGATAATTAGCAGCTCCCATACTCAAGAAAACACAGACAAGGTTCAATCTCAAGCGGAACATACAAGGAGTTATAATCAAAGGAGAACATAAACAGGGATTCCAAAGATATCAAGAAATAGGAAGACAAGAGTGCATGGGGAGAAACCTGTAGACTAGGTCGAAGTATCTGTACCTTAGTTTTTAAAGCAAAACGGGGGAAACAAGGAAAAAAGATCATCTCCGGCTTCACTGGACCTAAGCTATGAATTGGTAACCAAGTGTTACATTTAGGCGTTACAACATGATATAGGCTTTATCTTTTTAGCGTACTCTTACAATCTTCTTAAGTTTTGGACAAGTTAAGTGTTCAAGATGTCAATTCTGCAAGATTAGGGTTTAATATGACAACTTCCCATACTTTAGGGTTTATTATACAAATATGCCAAAGTTCAAGGTTTAAATTACAATTTTCCATATTTATCACATTAGTCCAATAGTTAACAATAATTACCAATCACTCCCTTGAGTTTACAAATATTACAAATCAACCCTTAATTTACATTAATTACAAAATAGGCCTTATAATTAATTAATTTACAAATATTTCCATATTAATTCCATATTGGCACATTAAACCCTTTGTTATCAAAAATTACACATTTTACCCTTCAATCAAATATTTATATGAAATACCTTCATTTCTCCATAATTTACAATTCCAACCCTTACTTTAATTAAAATACAATTTGTACCCTTTTAATATATAAACTTACAATTAAATCCTTTTAATTACAAAACATACAGTTTCCACCCTTTTTACAATTTATACGAATCACCCCTTTATATTTATATCAGTTTCCAAAACAAAACCTTGCATTTAAATAATTTCAATTCGCCCCCTTTTATTTTTAATTTACTAATTACACCCTTTAATTATCAAAATCACACAACACACCCCTCTACTGATTTTATACATATTCCCCATGTAATTTTATGCTTAACAAAAATAACCTTCATGTTTAATAAATTACAAAACACACCCTTATACTTTTGAAATCAAATCAGCTTATACATAAAATCACAAAACATTAACCCTAGCCTCTTCCAATCATTACCCAATTATTTTGTCATCCTTATACTTCAATAATGCCAGAAAATTTAACCAACCCTAACCCCAAACCAAAAGTACCCTTTTATTTATTTTTCTTTTCTTTTTAACCCCATACGCCACAAAATAAATCCAAAAAGATGTTCTAGGATTCGAACACAAATTAGAACATTTTATATATGTCCTATGGACCTTATTACACAGTAGAAAAATAATGTCGAGGTAACAAAAATTCGTATAAGCCGATATAGATTTTTAGGTCGATTTAGGGTTTATAGTTTTATGTTAATTCGTATAATCAATAGAACATGCATGGATCAATTTCAACATTTTATACAGATCATATGTGAATATATATGATGACACAAAAATACGAGAAAGAGATTTGAAAGTGTGGAATTAGCAGAATGATTTTTCACCTCTCGGCTAGGATTTAACGACACCAATAAAACTCCAATCTTCAAACGGGGCACCCACAGCCTTCACCACTATTTTTCTAGCCTTCTATGCTTTATAAAAAGTCCAAGAAAAATGGCAAACACCCCTGGAAAATTTTTATGGCCGCCAATGTATTTTAGAGAGAAATTAGGGTTTTTAATGTGTTTTTAAGATGAAATATGTGTACAAAAATATATGGAGAGTTATTAGGAGGATATGGCCGAATTTTAGGTGGTGTTAATGAGGAAAAATCATAATAAACACCTTCCATATTTACATTGTGCATATCTTCAATTTCTTATAATTTGGTACAACATTTAAATCATTTTGGACTTGTTTAAGGTTTTTAGGCGTGTCATATATTTAATATAAGTTCCAAATATCTCTAATGCTCCAAAAAAAATAATATTTATCATATGTTTCTTATTTCCAAGTGTTTGGAATTTATTTGGTATTTTATTTAGGCTTTTATTGAGTTTTAAAAATTATAAGGGCATTTTGGTCATTTACACATTTGGTAAATTTTGGGTTTTACAACTTCTTCCCTCTAAAAGAAAATTTCGTCCGCGAAATTGAAGGTATGTAAATCAAATGGGAATGTATCAAATTATGCCAAACACGAAGACTTGGTTTCTCATGACTCTATTTTGTCGATCTAATATGGTTTTCCAAGAACATAACAAGTGACTTCAAATCAAACGAGTAGGGTTTCACATGCAAGGAATGATAAGAGTGATTCCCTCGGAAGAGATACTCGGAAGATGTTATGAACATGCGACAGTTGAGGAGGTAGAGTTAGACGATAGGAAACCTCCTCCGAAACGTACAAGAATCAAACCATCCAAATTTGGTTCCATATAAATCCGGTCCTTAATCACACAATCCAAAAGTAACGGTCTCACAGACGCGAATCGTAGAAGTAGCAAAACACAAGTGTACCCTCAAAATGAACAAAGGCATTCAAGCAGATAGAAGACAATTCAATCGATAACATCGGACGGTAGAAAGCTCTATAATGAACCCTAAGATCATTATCAGGATACAAAGGTCAACAAACATATTCTCGAAGATCCAAATATATCAAATCATACGGCAATAAGGAAGATCAAACGTTTAGGTTGAAAGTACCTAAAGTCTCACTAATCGCAGATAGTCGCCAACAAAACAAAAATCTAAAGCTTCTCTTAGGCACTACTAAAGATATCCTATGAACACAATAAGTGCACTTATATGACGTCAGTATTATCACGTTGATCAGGCGTCATAATACTAGCCTCACATAATATGCCCTCATGATGGTCATACTCTATCTCAAGATCGTGAAACAAAATCTATAAACCACCTAATAGTCCAACTAAGACTTAGGGTTGGTCCTAGTCAAGATCAATAATGAAACAAAGTCGGAAAAACAAGTGGAACTCGCAATGACGTAACCAAATCAAGCCATATAACCAAGAGTAAAAATGAAACTACTCGTAAGAGTGACGAAAATCATAGAATGTCCATCAAAAGCAAGGTCCGTCGTCAAAAGAGTCAATCCATTCATACAAAAATTTCAAGGTTCCAAGATCGAGTAGTCGGTCCATGGTTGTCCATCAGCTCATAGGATGAAAAGAAAAAAAACAATAAACCCGAGTCTGGTTCCTCAAGCCTTCGGCAGTTCTTCATGGAATTGTGGTGTGGAAGTGCGAATCTCTGTCTTGATCACCGAGCATCCTTCCATCCGCAAATTTGCTTCTACTCTCAATTCATCTTAGTACAACTAAAATGAATAGAGAAGCAAGACTGTGGGTCTTCGACAGGTCTTCTATCACAGCTCCAGGTTTTCAGGTAACACCGCCGCTGCCAATCCTAGGTTATGTGTTAATAGTTCATCTTCTCCAGTCTGGTTGTCATGATACTCAAACTTGAAATCTCCACATGCTGCATGAGGTATACTCCGTTGATGGTAAATCAGTCGTGAACATGTTCTATAGTAATAGATTTGGGTGATCGAGAGTCATCAAAACATAGTAGAACAAAGGAGATTGTTAAAGGTCACAAATCGGATACGGCAGTCCATGGTAGTTTATGAAGGGCCATCCAATCCAAAATCAACAGGCCAAGGTAAACGAATTCATAGGACGAATACGGTCATCAAACTGGATAGATAGTTCATATAGAGTCAAGTACATGGTTTGTTAAGAGTGTCGAGGTATACAAGCAAACAGTTCAAAGTGTTGGGATCTGGTTTAGCTCATTAGCACAAGTGACAGGTAGAGTGTGAATCATCAGTAATACGAACATCGTATCGTTGTCAAAAGTGAGGTGTACGGGATATCAGTTGTCGGCATCATCATGCCTAGTTAACAATTTCATATAGAGATTTTATCAAAACATCCCAAGGAAACTGATTCGCAGACAAGGTTCACCATTCAAAGGGAGGGAACAAACTCCTATATCCATGGTTAATAAATACCGGTGTTCTCGTAGGGCGGAATTTGATTTTGCAAATTCAAATGTATCAAACGACACATTGTGTCTACCATATGTACGAAAATCAAAGAGTGTGTCAAACATATTATGGTTGAATAATCTTTGGAACGATCGGAAAGGTATCGAAATGTTTATCAAGTAAAACGGGGATGGAGATCAAAGTCAGAAAGTGAAAATTAAATGGTGTAAGGTATCAATGTAGTGTCCGGAGTATTCCAACTTACATGGAAATCAAACATGGGTTGCAAGATTTTCTAACTTCAAGGGTACAAGTCCTTACAAGGCTTAACTTAAAGGCAAAGGCAAGAATCAGAGTAATGCGGAAGCAAGTGCTACAAGCATAGATGTCCTAGTCTACCCATTCCTCACCGGTCAGTAACTNATAATAATATTTATCATATGTTTCTTATTTCCAAGTGTTTGGAATTTATTTGGTATTTTATTTAGGCTTTTATTGAGTTTTAAAAATTATAAGGGCATTTTGGTCATGTACACATTTGGTAAATTTTGGGTTTTACAAATATACTGCTATTTGGATTGGCTTGACAGCAAATGCAAAATGTTGGCTATTACTCCATATGGATTTTATATTCCCATGTATACGCGAATAGTAAAGTTTGTATTTTTAGGCATATTGAGTTACATATCTTAATGAACCTGCTAAAGCACGATTTTAATGTTTTGATCATAAATTATTCATACGATTTTAATGTTACTTAAAAACCATATTGTGTTCGATTTTTAATGTTTGCAAGAAGCACGATGGTTGGCAAAAGAAGGTGTTGACACATATAGCGCAATACCTAATTCATATTTCTTTTTACCAGTAAACTGGAATTTGTGGAATCAAAGATGGTAGCCAACATAAAAGCCGGAGATGCGGATGAAAACCTTGAGATCAGCCAAGCGAAGAGAGACATAGAAGCAGCTCCACATGCACTATTGAAGGTATTGAAAGCTTTATTCTCCATGATAGTAAAAAATAAGCAGTTTTAGAAACATAACGATGTTTAAAGTGTTTTGATCATATATTATTCATATGATCACTTTTTATATGTGAAATTTCTACTTTGATAGCATCTGTTAGCTCATATGTTTCTTAACAGTATATAACTATTGTTATAATGTAAACTTTTGGTTATGATTCGTGTTTCGTACATGGAAATACAAAATGGGACATTTATGAAATCATAAGAATGACAAGTTCTGTCTTTCAAAAAGTTAAGCCTGCAACTAAAACCATACCCACTGGAAAGATAGCCATCTATGCAGTCAAATATCAGTAGTCATAACATGTGATTTTTGTCCTTAAGAATGGTTTAATGGACAAATATATTAGCAGAGAGTAGCAGTTGTATGGAAAAGAGGTATAAGTTAATTTATCACGTTGATAGATATGGAAGTGAAATTTGGATCTACTAATCTCAAAAGACTTATAGACTAAAAAATGCTGCAAATGATTAAAAAAAAAAAAAAAAAAAAAAAAAAAAAAAAAAAAAAAAAAAAAAAAAAAAAACCAACCTGTTTCCGTGAGTTGGTGAGCCAACACCACCCGCCCATATATTTTGTGATTTATGTGTGAAGTTAGATTTCAATCATCCATAATCTATTGAAAAAATTTGGATTGCTTATTGCTTTTGTAGGTCCATTAGAACTGTTGTTTACCAGTCACTTTAGCATGGAAAAGTTATAAGCAGGATTCACATAATGGAAGTTTGGAGAACCAACTAAGCTGCAGATTCAACTACGAGGATTGGAAAAAGTATTCCAACGCTAGGCACCGCAAAGGCCATGCTTACGTACTATAGCATTTCTTTCAAGTTTCAGATATGTGGTTTTTATAATTTATAATATTTTTACTGCAGAGTTTAAGCTTTGTTGTTATAAACTATGGTGTAGTGATTCTACTGAGACAAGATGATTTAGCACTTCGGGAGTTCGGGCTGTTCTACTATTTTTAATTGCCGAGGGTTCATATTTTTGAGGGTATGGGTTTGGTTTAATTGTAGATGACACTGATTTAGTTGGTGGGTACGTTTTATAGGACCACGGTTTATAGGATTTGATAGAGGTAAAGTTGAGATTGAAGTTTTGTATGATGTATAAGAAGTACTTAAGTCAAGCGAGTTTTGGCAAGAAACGAGGAAGGAAGTGAGAAAGGAAATGCGGCTGAGTTTGCCGATATGCTAGCAGCAAGGCAAGATGTCCAGTCCCCTGTTTCAAAAGTCAACTAAGACTGCACCATCTCCACATCAATGAGCACCTTCCACCACAAGACCAACAACACCAATTGTGCAACTCAATAGGAACGTGACATGCTCAACTACTCTTACTAAATAAATAGTTTGAATCAAAGTTTCCATTTGCAGGATACAATTCCTTAAGCTGAGAAACCAAAGGATTAAAAAAGTTTGATGAGGTTGATAATGGTCTATCTACAAATCACAAACAGTCACGTGCCAAAATTCCACATTCTGAAACTATTGAGTAATGCTCAGGTAATGTCCTAAAGATTTATTTATAAATGAATATTTTTGATTGAGCCGGTATCATTGTGGGATTGCTAATGGAATATTGGTTTGATTGCAGATTGTGTCAGAAGAAGTGATTTGGGAGGCTTGCTCGCCCATCAAACGGGCTATGCTTTGATACTTTGTTCTTCTCTCATATTCGATAACAATTTATTTATTTTCGTTGTTGATGCATTCAATAAAAAAATTGGTACGGTTGCTTAAAATCAATTTTGTGAGAGAGTCTTTGAGAACAAACATAAAAATAAAAATTGTGAGATGGCGTGCTTCATAATCATGGTGGTTTAAAGAGGTTAAGATGCGTATCAGTTAAACATTCATAAGTTAGTATGTTTTCTGTTAGTTTCAGTTACTAAATCTGCTTTTTCTAATGTGTTGATAAAAAAATTAAAAACAAAACAACAAAAAAACTTTATATAAACAAAAACGTGAAAACAATTTCAATGTACGTCAATCATTTAATAAAAAACAAAAAACAACCCCGTTTTTAAAAACCAAAAAACTGCTAAGTAACACCATCAAAACAAAAAATACATCTTAACATAAACCGATGCATTTTAAACATTAATAAAAAAGCCATACTTCAATAACAAATTTCCATTAACCAACACCATCAAATGTAAAATTATAACGCATGCCCGGCCATCGGGCGGGCTTTGAAAACTAGTATATATATATATATATATATATATATATATATATATATATATATATATATATATATATATATATATATATATATATATATATATATATATATATATATATATATATATATATATATATATATATATATATATATATATATATATATATATATATATATATATGTTGCTTGTCCACTAAATATTTTTTTGCAAGAATCCCATATCTCGATTCCTTTATGACCTCAAAACGAGGGGGACTATACGTCAAGGGGGAGCTCCATGTAAATCGGGATAAACCTTTTTGAAGCTAACAAAAAGGGGGAGAATTGATATAAACTCATAATAATACTTGTATATATACTAATCTTCGCTTAATGAGTTTAGATTTTGTAATCATCAAAAAGGGGGAGATTGTTGACATAAATAATGCGTAAAAACGTTATTTATATTTTTCGATATCTCTATGTTTTGACGATCACAAAATGTAAAATCATTAAACGTAAGATTACTACGTAAACAAGTATTAAGCTAGTATATATCATTATATCCAACTTAATCACTTAAGTTATGAGTAAACAAGTGCTTAATACATCTCATGATCAAATGGGTATTTAATTAATTGCTACAAAGTTTATTTAATAATATAAACATATTATATATTTTAGAAAAACAATTTTGGTAATAAAGAAAAATGTTTTAATCATACTAAATATATGAATTCAAATTTTTAACCAAAATCAGTTAAGTTTTTCAACAAATAAACTTTCCCCAATACAGACAAAAATTATGGCCGTTACAGTAGGTCGGCCCCCTTAATTATAAGGGGCGGTCCCCTTAATTTTAAGGGGACCGGCCATGAATTAAGGGGACCGGCACGCTCCTGTGTCAAATTTTTTCAGAATTTTTCCCCTATAAATACCACCTTAAATCTGGTATTTTTCCTCACCTTTTGCACGAAAATTTCAGATCTCAAATCTCTCTAAACATCCTCCAAAACCCTTTGATCGTTAGATTACTAATCCTTGTTTCAAATGATTCAATCCCTTCACATCCATCCTCATTCAAAGTGCAAAAGAAGAATACTCCTTCAACAAACAAAGCTCAAGAAGTATTGTAGTATAGTTGTGTATATTGTGTGATGCTAACAAAAAGGGGGAGAATTGATATAAACTCATAATAATACTTGTATATATACTAATCTTCGCTTAATGAGTTTAGATTTTGTAATTATCAAAAAGGGGGAGATTGTTGACATAAATAATGCGTAAAAACATTATTTATATTTTTCGATATCTCTACGTTTTGACGATCACAAAATGTAAAATCATTAAACGTAAGATTACTACGTAAACAAGTATTAAGCTAGTATATATCATTATATCCAACTTAATCACTTAAGGTATGAATAAACAAGTGCTTAATACATCTCATGATCAAATGGGTATTTAATTAATTGCTACAAAGTTTATTTAATAATATAAACATATTATATATTTTAGAAAAACAATTTTGGTAATAAAGAAAAATGTTTTAATCATACTAAATATATGAATTCAGATTTTTAACCAAAATCAGTTAAGTTTTTCAACAAATAAACTTTCCCCAATAAAGACAAAAATTATGGCCGTTACAGTAGGTCGGCCCCCTTAATTATAAGGGGCGGTCCCCTTAATTTTAAGGGGACCGGCCATGAATTAAGGGGACCGGCACGCTCCTGTGTCAAATTTTTTCAGAATTTTTCCCCTATAAATACCACCTTAAATCTGATATTTTTCCTCACCTTTTGCACGAAAATTTCAGATCTCAAATCTCTCTAAACATCCTCCAAAACCCTTTGATCGTTAGATTACTAATCCTTGTTTCAAATGATTCAATCCCTTCACATCCATCCTCATTCAAAGTGCAAAAGAAGAATACTCCTTCAACAAACAAAGCTCAAGAAGTATTGTAGTATAGTTGTGTACATTATTTGTATAGTTGTGTTGTGCTTGTAATAAGTAGTTTAGGAGAAGTAGAAGTTGTGTAGGGAGAAGTAGAAGTTGTGTAGGGAGAAGAAGAAGTAGTGTAGTGGTGTGAAGTTGTGACGAAGTCGTGGTGTGCTCAAGTCGTGTAGAAGTTGTGGTGTGTTGTGAGATTGGTTCTAGCTAGGATTAGAACCCGACATCTAGCTTTGTGTCGTTAAGCCGGAGTAAGTGAAAGTTGTGTAAGGTTTCTCCGCCACAAGGGAGTTTGTTGACATAGTGAAGAAAACTCTCGAGTAGGTGACTCGGGGAGTGGAGTAGGAACAAAGAAGGTGTCCTTGTAGCCGAACCACTATAAATCCTTGTGTTGTGGTTTGATCTTTCTAACTCTTCTCATTCATTACTTATTTACTTACACTATATTAGCTTAATTAGTTAGTAATATATATTTGTTCATATACTGCAAGTCTTGGATTCACATAAACTAGAATTGAAGTTTTTAAAACAAACTTGTTTTCATAAATTTTAGAACGGACGTAAAACTATTCAACCCCCCCCCTTCTAGTTTTCCACAGTATAGTTCCAAAACAGTGATGAAACCAAGCATTAAGGTTCAAAAGGACTATGATCTAGAAATGGCTAGGAAAAGGGCTCTACTTCAAAAGGATGGTATCTTAGGTCCTCAACCTTATAGGATGCCTTCTTGTGTATTGAGGAACAATGCTAGGGTTCAGCCTGCCAAGTCTAGGGTTTATTATAAGTCACCTACAATGCATATGATGCAAAACAAACCGAAAACTTCTCCTAGGTAGATACCAACTCCTAAATCTTTGGAGGCTAGGAATATCGATAAGTCTTCCACTATGCATAAAAAGCTGAGTAATCCTAGACCTTGCCATAAGTGGATTCCAACTGGTAGAATTTTTAAGTGCGTTGGACTTATGTGGATACCTACTGGAAAGGTGCTTACTGATGGCAATGCCATGGTTGACCGTAAAACCCCTAAGGGTTTGGATACTGTTGTCACTAACCCATATATATGCAATCAAGTTTGTGATGTTAGTGCAGGTAGTCCTTACTCAGTTGCAGGTACATCTATCATTCACTATATGAGAAAACTCAAAGGCTAGAGGCCTAAAGCTATCATTTCTCCAGCTTCAAGAGTTTTGGAATGTCGATGTTGATGCATGTGCTTTATGACGTCTGAATACATCAGTTCAGGCCTCGTTCTTCAATGACTATGACGTTTGGACAATTCAGTTCAAGCCTCGGTTCTCAATTTCATCATTATGGTGTCTGCTGACAACACTTCAGGCCCCGTTCATCAATGAAAAGAAAGGTGTACGATTCAGTGCGCCTTATCTTCGGAAGAAGAGAAATCTTCTTGGTTTTGATCATCTTCAACAACATGCTTCATGCTTTCTCCATGTTCGTTCATTCATCAAGTGGATCTACCTATCTTTGATCGAATTCTTATACACTTGGTCAATCAAAAATTACAACCTCGTTTGCAATTTTTGAGGGGGAGAAGGGTGAATGAAATACATGATTGATAGTATTTTTCATTCACTTGCTACTTGGGTGAATGAAATACTTGATTGATAGTATTTTTCATTCACTTGCTACTCAATCAAAAATGGCAAACTTCGTATGAAATTTTTGAGTGTATGCTTATTCACTCACTTTGTATGCAATTTTTGATTTTTGTGTGTATTCAATCAAAAATGGCAAACTTAGTGTGAATAAACTACATGATTGAGTGTATTTTTATTCACTTACTACATGATGATTGATGCTTGAAGAATGGTCATTCGACTCTCCTCAGACACCTAATGCTCCATTTACTAAGAATGACTGGGATTTATGTTTGATGAATACTTCCAAGCTTCAAAGACTGTTGAACATCTAGTTTCTGAAGCTCCTTCTTCGGATTCTGTTGGCTCTTGGTTCATCTTCTTCCATCTACATTATTCAAGATGCACCATCTTAAAGTATGTCTCAGACTACTCATGAAACCCAATCTCCAGTTATTCCTCAAGGTGTTGATGATGACTATCATGATATTTGAAGCTGCACATGAATAATGATCCGTCTTCTGGTACTCCTTTCCCAAAACCAGACTCTAACGAATCCCTTCTTCACGGATTGTTGTTCCTTCTAATGTGCACTCGGTAAATCAACCACAAGAATGTAAAGAAAAATATCGGCTAAGAATTTGGAAATGGAATGTATAGTGATCACAGTGCTTATTTGGTATTATTTATTTGAGATTGAAGTGAAATTTCACGGGTGAGTGTACTTAGTATCTTGATGATCCTTGTTCGAGCTTTAAATCTCTACATTGACGAAGACTTGGATATCTAGTTATTTTGGTAATTCTTCTTTTCTATTACCACAAAAATAACTATCACATTCAGTGTCACAACTCACACGGAGTTGTCGATAATCAAGAGGTGATGTACGTCTTATACTTGATGGTTGGTTGGTTGAAGAGTATAAAGTACTTAGGGATTCGATGTTGCATGAAGTCTCTACACCGCTCTTTGTCATTCATTGGTGCAAGTTTAAATCACAAGAACGGGGAATTCTACTTCATTTTCAACTTGGGAATATCGGGTTTACTTCACAATGTGGTCATAGCAATAGCCGACTGAGTATAAGGGTTGATAATGATAGCGAGAGAGTGTTTCTATAGCAGTTGATTCTCACAGGATACATCTAAGCAAATGTTGTTCTTCTCACAAAATTTCAAGTTGTTTGTGCATATAATGTGTGGTTGATTCTGAAGTATCAAAACTAGCAAAGGGGAAGGAGACATACATCAGAACGCACAACGAGTACACGTGATGATCTTTATACTTTTTCCTAATTGAAGTTATTCCGGGAAGATAAATGTCATAACCGCAAAGAAGATTAGTGTTCTAACTCGTTCTTTTGGTGTACTATTCCACCTACGTGGGGAAGAGATGTAAGAAACAGTTTCTGATGATAAAAGGGGTACAAGTGTGCTTTGGGTTTTTGAACTTCATATAATGAGACTGATTGCATCATTTCAACTACTTGGGGGAAGTGGTCTCTGGATACTTATGGTACGCATTACTTCAGCCTTCAACTGGAAGAAAGATGAGAAGAACTATTCAAGCATGAGATGTGATGCGCGTAGATTGCAACACGCACTACGTTTTACCTCTCGAGGGATCTCGAGAAGCTTGCAATCCCCACCAGGCAGTGTACCTGACCGATGTAGTATAGTGTAGTGGCAAGTACCGGGGGATTGATCGTTCTCTCGCAGGGAATAGTGTTTGTTAGGCTAAAGGCTACTCTAATCTAGGTCTAAGGGTGGAGGAAGACTCTTTTTGTATTTTTATATTTTATGAAAGCAGGTAAAATCTCTGGTTTTGGAGGAGAGGGCAGAATTAGTTGCTAATCAACTAACCCAAGTTATCTACTTTTAATCTACTTATATTTTTGTATTTTTGGTTTTGGAGAAAATAAGTGGTGGAGAGTAGTGTTTACTTAGATTTCATTACTCCCTAACTATCTTTTACTATGTAATTAGTATGTTGANCCAGAGAGTGTTTCTATAGCAGTTGATTCTCACAGGATACATCTAAGCAAATGTTGTTCTTCTCACAAAATTTCAAGTTGTATGTGCATATAATGTGTGGCTGATTCTGAAGTATCAAAACTAGCAAAGGGGAAGGAGACATACATCGGAACGCACAACGAGTACACGTGATGATCTTTATACTTTTTCCTAATTGAAGTTATTCCGGGAAGATAAATGTCATAACCGCAAAGAAGATTAGTGTTCTAACTCGTTCTTTTGGTGTACTATTCCGCCTACGTAGGGAAGAGATGTAAGAAACAGTTTCTGATGATAAAAGGGGTACAAGTGTGCTTCGGGTTTTTGAACTTCATATAATGAGACTGATTGCATCATTTCAACTACTTGGGGGAAGTGGTCTCTGGATACTTATGGTACGCATTACTTCAGCCTTCAACTGGAAGAAAGATGAGAAGAACTATTCAAGCATGAGATGATACGTTGCTGCGCTACCAAAGCTTCATAATGAGGAGGCTAAAATTCGACGATATGGTGATGCCTAGTGATTAAATCGGCTGTGAGAGTCGAGTGATTTGTTATCAACCTGCACTTGGTGAATTGTTGTGACTTGAGTCGTTTTGATTAGTCTGATTGTAATTTGACGTTGTGAGTTAAATATTTACAACTTGGCTTATTATGATCGGATCTATTGTAACTTGACTCGTCGCGACTTGACACTTAGTGCTAATTGTGACTTACCCAAGATCTCACTCTGAGTCTAACTTACGTATTACATCTTTCGATTTCTTTTGTTTACATTAGTAAAATCCCGGGAGAGAATTAATATCTCGGTTTAAGTCACAAGAGTTGTGAAATCCCGTTTAAGATTATATCATGGCAACTACGGCTTCAGACAATCATTCAGGAGCCTCTAAAGCTTTGGTGGTGAAAGTTTAAGAGATATTGACTACAGACTTCTACAACGTACTGAACGACTCTCTCAATTTGGTACTCATGTTAACATCTGCTTAAACTAATCAGGGATGTCTCAGGGCTCGAGAATTTCGTGAATTAGTCTATCGGGACAGTTAGATTCAGAAATTACCATTTTGATAATCAAGATCTGGAATAGTTAAAAGCTAAAGCCGTTATTGAATTCTTCGTTGGTTATGCTTCAGATCATAAGGAATACCGAATCTACAACAGACGAACCCAACAAATCTTGGAAAACAATTCACGTCACACTCTATGAGCTGACTGAGCAAATGGCTTCTGCACACATCAGTGTAGGACCCGCGTCTAAACTGTTGTCTTCTGAACCAACCAGTTTAGTTACTGTACAGTATCCCACTCCTGCATGTACCTTATGTACTCTCTACCGATAAGGATTTGGAGATCTTGGCTAATCAAATGGTTGATGAATACTTTGAGCCGCAAATTGGTGATACACCGGTACCACCAGCCATCGCAGCTCATGTTCCTAACGATCCAAAATGGTTCATCTTGTCCTGTTTCTATAGCTCAAGATGCTCCATCAGCAAGTCATTCATCAACATCATTATACTTTCAATCTCCTTCCGTACATCAAGGCACTGCAGTCGACGATTCTTTTGAAGTAAATCCATCTGCTCCACCTGGTGGCGCTCCAGCCTAAAACACATTTACTCCTGAATCTTCATCTAAGGCTTCTTCTTCAGGAGAGCTTAACAGAAGCACATCAGTTTCCTACCCACTACCACATGATCTTCACTATAATGAGAATTCTTCTCAACCAGTGTCCACACGAAGTGATATGAACACACATGCCCTGTGGTGCTTCTACAATTCCATACTATCCAAAGTCGAGCCTAAAGATTTTTAAGATTGTCGTATCGGACGAATGTTGGTTTAATGCGATTCAAGAAGAAAGACATGAATCCTATCAACTTCAAGTATGGGAATTGGCACCATCTCCAGGCTGTGCAATGATTATAGCTCTTAGATGGATCCTTAAAGTGAAATCTGATGAGCATGATGACGTTCTGAATACAAGGCAATGGTTGCTGCTAAAGGGTTATCATCAAAAGTTTTCAAGTGGTGTGGTGGAACTTTACTTCGCAAGGAAAGAGTTTCAGCTCGTAGATTTCTTCACTAAGGCACTTCCTGGAGAACGGTTTCAATTTAATCTCCAGCAACTTGGTTTGGAGAGTCTCTTGCCAGTATCACTCAAAGTCTTCAGGAAGAGAATGAGGAGTAATGGATTCACTTCAAATATCCTTATATATTATTTAAAACCCAGAAAAGAAAAATACAAAAATATAAAACCTATAAAAACCATAAAAATCAGAAAAACCAGAAAATACCAAAAATATAGTTTTTTTAGGGCATGTCTTCTAGCATCGATAACATTTACGGTCCTAGAAATGTCATTTAATAATGACATGAGTCTTTAAATAAAGTTCGAACAGAAGTTCAAAATGTTTTCAAAACGTGCCTATATGGCTTGCAGTTATTACAGACTATAACCTGTTCGTAAAATTATGGTTTGCTATTACTTCAGATAGCAACCCGGTTTTCATAATTTGAGGAAAAAGCGTCACCAGTTTGAAACCATCAAGACGATTGTTCCTAACAACGGATGAATCTCATCCGGGCATGGATTACTTTACATCCGTGCACCTCCGAAATGTTGTACGCTTCAGTGCAACCTTTCTAGTAAAAGAAGAGAAGTCTTCTTTCATCCCAAAATCTCTTTCTTCTAAAATTCTTCAAGAGAGATTTTGTGGTTTACAAGGTGGCTTACGGACTTAAATTTTCTCAAATACCTCGCCGCTCAACTTAATGACTACTAAACGTTAAATTGAAAACGGGTCATTAATTGAGGTGGAGCGTATTTGCTCAAAATTTCTGCACCCTTAAAAACTTTGTGCACCAGTCGCAGTGAAAAACGAAAAGTGTCTCAAAATCAGTAAACGTTTAAACTTTTATCACATTTTCTCCAAAGTTTCTTCTTAAAGCATTTAAATCAATTGGGATCACAAAATCTCAAAAGATTTGAAATTTTATGATCGGGGGAGAGAATGTGATTTAAATGTGATGTTTTTGGACTCAAAAGGATGTTTTTGGACTTAAAAGGTTCGCTCTCCCGTATGTGAAAATTTTTGAAGTTTTTGAATTTTAATCAAAGCACATATTGAGGGGGAGCAAGTGTATAAATGGTGAATTATGATCTCGTATGTAAGCTCACCCGTATGTAAGCTCACCCGTATGTGCCAAAGTTTTAAAAACTTTCAAATTGAATCAATCAATGTGCACATATTGAGGGGGAGCAAGTGGCTTAGAGTCTTTCGCGTGTTTCTTACAATAATAAGTAGAAACTGCGAATTGATTATGACTCAGAATTTGACTCATGAATTGACAAAACAAGAAAAGTCGTGAATCGAAAAGACTAGTCCTGGCCGGGTAAAAATTTCAAGCTGGTCTAACCAGTGATGTAAACGTGTCTCGAAGAGGATTGGTCTAAGTAGAAAGTACCGTTTCGAGAAACTCTTCTTAGATGTATACTTTAACGGGTCTAACTTCCTTTTTAAGGAATGTTAACAACTTCAAGTTAGTTATTAGGGATAGTTATCACCTAAAAGCTGATAATGTATCCCTCTAACTAAGCAACGTAAACATGTCCCTAGGGTATACGTCTATTGAGAGCAGATCAATTCAAATAAGTGCACCTCATCCCGACATGTGCAAAAAATTTTCTTAACCTCTGAGCACATGTTAAGGGAGAGCATTTGAAAAATGATAAAACTATCAAAGTGTTAACAAAACGAGTTTTTTAATCATAAACACTTTGAGAGAATTTTCAATGATTTGGTTATATGGCAATTGTGGAAAGATACCAAAAGACTGACCAATTTAATTTAATGCATGGAGTTATAAGGATGGTAAGGTTAGGCATATGTTCCCATGATCCACCAGAACCGGAGGGATCTACCCAGGGATAATCTAATAGATAGATTAGAAGCCCTTAGGAATGATTGCAAAAAAAAAAAAGGAGAAAAGTNTGATTATGACTCAGAATTTGACTCATGAATTGACAAAACAAGAAAAGTCGTGAATCGAAAAGACTAGTCCTGGCCGGGTAATAATTTCAAGCTAGTCTAACCAGTGATGTAAACGTGTCTCGAAGAGGATTGGTCTAAGTAGAAAGTACCGTTTCGAGAAACTCTTCTTAGATGTATACTTTAACGGGTCTAACTTCCTTTTTAAGGAATGTTAACAACTTCAAGTTAGTTATTAGGGATAGTTATCACCTAAAAGCTGATAATGTATCCCTCTAACTAAGCAACGTAAACGTGTCCCTAGGGCATACGTCTATTGAGAGCAGATCAATTCAAATAAATGCACCTCATCCCGACATGTGCAAATTTTTTTCTTAACCTATGAGCACATGTTAAGGGAGAGCATTTGAAAAATGATAAAACTATCAAAGTGTTAACAAAACGAGTTTTTTAATCATAAACACTTTGAGAGAATTTTCAATGATTTGGTTATATGGCAATTGTGGAAAGATACCAAAAGACCGACCAATTTAATTTAATGCATGGAGTTATAAGGATGGTAAGGTTAGGCATATGTTCCCATGATCCACCAGAACCGGAGGGATCTACCCAGGGATAATCCAATAGATAGATTAGAAGCCCTTAGGAATGATTGCAAAAAAAAGGAGAAAAGTGAGAAAGGGAAGAGTGCCGACTGAGATTGAGCTAGGACTGGAACAAACCCAACAAGGTTCTAGTAATGAAGTCTCGGTAAGCATTGAACGGGTTGAAGAATTAAAAAGAAATGAAATGAGAAAGGGTGAAAAGAAATAGCCCTCCAATTATTCAACCTTAGGGCAGAAACCGGGTTCAATTCATATGCTACTGATTGTTACCAAGGTAACGTCGGTATTGAAGAAAAGACGTCATGGACCCAGTGACGCACTGCACTAAACCTTCCAGCCACTCAAGTTCTCTTAAAAGAACTTGTTTTATTCTCACGGGGAACCGGTGTAATCTATCGACTTGTCTCTTAGAGCAAGTTGATATTGAAACAGGAGACCCGTCCCTAGTCTCTGCATAGGATAACCAATGTGCACTTATCGAGTCTAGAGCCAAGAGATGCATCAAAAACATCTCATAGGAACACTTGATACTTCTACACTGGTTGTTCAACATTAAGGACACCAGATGTAATATTTTGAGTCCTTCGCAGATCTTAGCGATCTGCCAAGAACACTTATGAGGGAATATACATATGTATTTATCAATGATTGAGTGGAAACTCCTGCCATGGTCAACATCAAACAGCCCTGACAGTAGGTCACTTCGGTAATCTCTTATGGATTACGCTTAGTGTTCATGGTGGTGTTCCAAAAGGTCTATAGTCGAGGGGTGATCTCCAGCGACTCACCTAATCGTTGGTGTACTTCGGTATGTCAGTGAAAGCCCTCTCGGGGGCATCCGATTAGGAACGGCCTTGGTAAGGATTAGAGAAAGTCTTCACACTATGCTGTTGACGATCTCGAAGTCCGAACTTTTAAGTGCCAGTATGTTTATTACTAACAAAGTTTTATGCAGCTCAACATACCAAACTTACCATGTTCACCACCATCACTCTAGTTCCACATGCTCATACCAACATCTAAAAGGAGTTGTCAGAACTGTTCAACCATGGAAATCTACTCAACGAAGATGTATGGGCATGTTGGAAAGGCGTACTTACACTAGAGACAAAGAAGCTGACGATTGAAGCCGATTGCTGAAAAGATGCAGATTCATCATCTCATGCTTACACGTCAACATCAAATCTAAAGATATCATGATCAAGGAATGGGCTTCTACTATGCTTCCACAACTCTGATGTAGAAGATCATGATCAAGAAAAGTGTAAGCATGACAACACAAAGACTATCACAACATCACCAAGAGACACATCCACTCAAAGACGACTTGAAGCTAAATATTTGAATGATGAACAAAAGAGCAAAGTTAAAGATCATCCTATACATCAAGGAAGTCATCTTGAGTCGTTTATCAATGAAGAATCAACAACTACGAGCTACAAAAGCATCTACAAAGATCTCAATGCAAGAATTCAAGACTTAATTTCGGGGTGACCTCCCTTAAGGGGAGATTGTTAGGAATACGATTTTTCAGAAGAAAGATCCGGTCACCCCAGATACGATTAAGCATTGTTTAGCTCGTGTTATTTATATTAGTTAGTAGAACGTAGATTATAAGTAGTTAGTATTCGTGGAGGAAGGACGGGTCTTTACCCACTGTATGCCTGATCCACAGCCCGTAGTGGCAAAAACTCATGTACATATAAATATCCTCCCCATCCTTGGAGAGGGTGACCCTTCCTAATCTATTTTCTTTTTTTTTGGTTTCTTTCTCTCTCTAAGGTTCCACTCTCTCTACTCTTTCTCTCTCTAAATATCTTCTCCTAATCCTCTACTTTTCTTCTTCTTCTTTCTTTAATTTGATCCACATAAACATAAAACCGTACATGTTATTAATATGAGTGTTCAACATGTAGGAGCCCTTTCAGGGATCCCTTCGAAACTAACAGACCTTCCATTCGTTCTTCGACTAGAAGGGATCCTATTCTCATAGCTGAGTATGTGACCCCCTGCGACTGAGGCCTCGGTTCCATCTCCATCTCCTCATCGTAATCATCGCTAAAGTATTCCATCTCCCTGCGTATTTCCGTATATCGGACCTGTCTCCTACGGGCCCTTAGTAATGATTCCAACTCTTCAAATGTGGCTTCAACAAAAGCAAGGCTAATGACAGGCTCTAGGTTAGCCGATGTCGAAGCATGGTGATTGGGTGTTATTTCTGGGTAAGATCGTGTAGTGAATGTGGAATCCGTAATTGGCGGAAGGTTGTTAGGGTCAGTTGATGGTATTGGTGTTAAGGTCGAGAAACCCGGTGGGGGTGTAACTTCTCTTTCTGGATTCAAGCCGGAAAAGTAGCGGGTATATTTGACTGGTTATTTGCATGGAAATAAGGGGACTAATTGTAGCGGGTCCCACGAATGGCGCATTGATTGTAAAGTAAATTGCACGACCAGGCCTTCAATGGTGATCAAATGATATGAGAGGGTGTTGTGGTTGCATCAAGCTTTGATATAACCTGAAATAAGAAATACTAAAACACTGCGTTAATTGATTACGTAGGGGTTGGAGCCTGTGAATCGCCTCCGGCGTGTGAATAAGTACTTGGTACGAGAATTTAGGTGAAAAGTGTAGCAAAGTAAAGTAGGATAGATTGCATACCAGATTTCTAACTTGTACAAGGCTATGTATAGGGAAGAAATAAACTTGGAGAGTGTTTGCACGAATTTCGGAGATCATGGGGGCGTCACATGATGTGTGGTGACCACTAGGGCTTAATGTTCCACTCCTCCTGGTTTAGCGGGGGAGCCAAAGAGAAAGAGGGGACATGGGTAAGACTTGGTCTTTGCGATATTTTGTCTTGGCACATGTTCCGTCCTAATGACTTATCGAATGATACCCCGAAGGGCTTAATCCTTTGATTGGTGAATTCCTATTTGGTAACTAGATCATAGGTAACTAGTTTTACGCAAAAGAAATTTTAGAGGGCTAGCCGAGCCTTCGATTATGTGGGTTACGATCAGACTCGAAGGGGGTCCTTCGACCTGATCGTAGGGTACATCATCATACTCAGATACACATGAGTACGGCATATCATCCGCAAACCGACGGCCAAAGTAAAAGAACTATCCAAACACTAGAGTATGCTTCAAGAGTGTGTGATAGGTTTTGGAAAAAGGATGGGAGAAACACTTACCGTTGGTAGAATTCTCGTATAACAATAGCTATGACGCTAGTATTATGACAGCACCGTATGAAGCACTTTATGGGAGAAAGTGCAGATCCCCTGTCTGCTGGGCTGAAGTTGGAGAAGTACAACTTACGGGTCCAGAGATAATCCATGAGACAAATGAGAAAATAGTTCAACTCCGACAATGCTTACAAGCAGCTAGAGATCGGTAAAAGAGTTATGCCGATATAAGACGTAAGCCTTTAGAGTTTCAAGACGGAGATAAGGTTATGTTGAAATTTTCACCTAGGATTGGTGTCTTTTGTTTCGGAAAGCAAGGAAGGCTTAATCCGAGATACATCGAGCCAATTAAGGTTCTCGAACGAATTGGTCCGGTGGCATACCGACTTGAATTGCCAGATGAACTTAGTAACATACACGACACATTTCACATCTTAAATCTTAAGAAATGTTTATCCGACGAATCACTCGTCATTCCAATAAAAGAGGTTCAATTGGACGATAAGCTCAATTTCACTGAAGAACAAGTGGAAATTATGGACCGACAGGTCCAAAATCTAAAACACCACCAGATTCCAATCGTTAAGGTACGCTGGGACTCCCAAAGAGGACTAGAGTATACTTGGGAACGAGATGATCAAATCCGTGCTAAATATCCCCATCTATTCTTACCCTCACCCACTGACCCTAGTTAAATCTCGGGACGAGATTTCTTTTAGGATGGGAGACTGTAACAACCCACTAACTTTCCCTTAGGTTAGAAATGCCTTACTAACTTAACTTAGGCTCTCACTAAGCACAATCTAGGTTAGAAATGCGTTTTCACTAAGAAATATATTTTCACTAAGAAATATATTTTCACTAAGAAAACTATCACTATAATACACCATACTTGCTAGAAAACCCTAATTGCACCTTTGCGTTTACGGTTATCTTTAAAACCCTAATTGCTTATCCATACATGTTCTAAAGTGCTCAAGGCTTAGGTATGACTTAAATTAGTGACCTTAGGTTATATTAGACTCCCTAGAACATAGTACAACTCCTTAGAACTTAGGTACAAGTCACATACGCATAAAACCCTAACTAGGTCATAACTTCCCAGAAACTAGGTTTAACTTTCCCAAATCTTTACCATAAGCTACCACCACTTAGTATAAGCCCCCAGGACTTATTATTAGCCATTAGACACTCATAGGACACTAAATTAGTCACTAAACTCTAGGCTAAACCTAAAACTCTCACTACACAAAACTAGGTTAAAACTAAACCTAAAAATCTAAAACTAGCTACTATACTGCTCTAAACTACCAAGAAAACTACCTAGCACATCTCTTATACCTAGCCATCACCCTAGCACCTCTAAGCACCCAAGAAAATTAGTGCAGCACCACCTTGTAACCCTTCTTCTCCAAACCGCCTCTCTCGGCTCTCTACCTCCACAACCGGCCTATGGCGCCCCCTAGCTACTCAATAGCTGAGCTTGGTAACCTCCTAGACCTTCCACACCATGCCATAGCCTTGCTTACTCCACCTCCCCATTCCTCGACACCTAGCAACTCCTTTCTTGCTCGCTACTCCATACGCGACTATAAATACCCCTCCCCTCCCTTCATTCTTCTTCACAACTCTTCTCTTCTTCCCTNTACCTCCACAACCGGCCTATGGCGCCCCCTAGCTACTCAATAGCTGAGCTTGGTAACCTCCTAGACCTTCCACACCATGCCATAGCCTTGCTTACTCCACCTCCCCATTCCTCGACACCTAGCAACTCCTTTCTTGCTCGCTACTCCATACGCGACTATAAATACCCCTCCCCTCCCTTCATTCTTCTTCACAACTCTTCTCTTCTTCCCTACTTCACATCTCTGTAGTATAAGACCCTTAGAAGCCGAAGAGATCGAGTAGCAAAGCCTTGGCCAAGTCGAGTTGTAGTTTTGAGCCGAGAGGAACCCTAAAAACCCTTAAGCCCTCGTTCCCTTTCCCCAACCTAGGTAAACCTTAACCTTGAATCTATTAGACTAAGAATAGACATAGGACTCTTAGGATATGCATTAGAACCCTTATGATAGCCTTGAACCATTTCATTTGCATGTTTTCTATTCGAAACCCTAGATTAGGAAAATAAGAGTTTGCATGCTATATTAACCTATATTATGCTATAAACTGAATTAGGTGACTTATTTGAACTTATATTAGCTAGACATAATCTTAGAAACTTAGTTTTTTTATAAAAATATGATTTACTTGAAATTAGGACTAGTTATGTAAAAGTTTGCATGCATAGGGGTATATATTGTAAATTCTTGAAACTATAAAGACTAGGGACTGTTTTTGACATTTCCTAGAAGTTATAAGTACAGGGACTCATATTTCCAAGTTTTGAAAACATAGGATATAAATTAAAATAAGTTATAAACTAAAAAGGACTAGTTTTGCAAATATTATAAAGTTAAGGGTAAAAAGAGTAAATAGTGAAAGTTAGTATAGTCTAAGGACCATTTTTGCCATTTCTCTAGAATATATAAGTATACGGACTAAATATGCAAAAGTTAGAAAATTATATGCTTAATTGTTATAAGTTTATAAGTATAGGGTCGAAAATGTAAATATATAAACTTAAAGGGTATAAACAGACTATTTTCATATAAGTATAAAAACCTACTTTAAAGTTAGAACATAACACAATACTAGAGAGCTTCATGCGAGGAGTACTATGTGGATAATTCATTTTTGTTAGGAACACGTTTCACGTTATTCAAGTGTCGGTCATTAGTTTATGATAGGTTGCTATATTTGACTTATTATGTTTTACATTTAATTACTTAGTTATGAAAGTTTATGATGTAATGTTACTACATGTGAAAGTCCAAGGGCTAGTAGTGTAAAATATGGAGAAGGATCTAGAGACCCTTGGACTCCCCTATATATACTATGTGTAAGCCTTCATTAGGGCTTGTTGGTTCTCATTAATACATTATCATTTTCATCATATCAATTGTTGAGTTCCTTCCATATTATTCTAGCTTCTTCTTCTCCATTCTAGTTCTTGTATCTTTGGTTGTTTATGCAATAACATGGTGACCTAACAAGTGGTATCATTCGCCTAGGGATATTTGAGGTTGTTTTAGATTAGTTTTGGTTTAGTATTGGTCTCGTTGGATTAGTATTGTACTCGTTATTTTGGTTTTTTGTTGGTATTTCATTAGTATTTTAAGGTTTAAACATATTAGAATTGGTTTTAAGCAGTTTGGTACTCAGTTTTGACACGAAAAATTGAACAGTACGTTTTTTCATGGTTTAGCGAGTTTGAAAATTCAAAAAACCCCATTTTAGCGAGTTTGTAATCCTAGCGAGTATCCTTATTGTTTTTTGGCGAGTAAGCCTGTTTTCCTTATCGTATTAGCGAGTAAGGAACTTATGCTAGCGAGTATCAAAGTTCTCCTAGCGAGTATCATTTGTCAGCTAGCGAGTATAAACTGATTTCTAGCGAGTATCAACAGCTTTCTAGCGAGTATCCACAACCTTTTTTAGCGAGTATCATTTATTTTTAGCGAGTAAGGTGATTTTTTTAGCGAGTATCCAACTTCTGATTAGCGAGTATCAAGGTTTACCTACAGCGAGTATGAAATCATCTTTAGCGAGTAAGGCATTTCATTTCTTTAGCGAGTATCAAGGTTTAATTTTAGCGAGTAAGGAATCAACCTTAGCGAGTAAAGAGTTAATTTTAGCGAGTATCAACTGTTTCAGTGAGTAAGAAAATTGTTTACAAGTTTGAACTTCGATTCGACACTCACAACTAATCTTCAACAACAACCTACATTTTATCCTTCAAAGATCCATCTTTCTTTTTCTTCTTATCTTTCTAATCTTTCTTCTTATTTCCAAAAAAAAAAANAAAAAAAAATTGGAATTTTTGAGTAAAATTTAATTTTTGAGTAAAATTTGAGTAAAATTTAATTTTTGAGTAAAATTTAATTTTTATAGGAAACTAAACGTTCAATTTTTACGCAAAATTCAAGTTTTGGTATAACGGTGAAAATTTTGGCCTAAAATTCGAAATTTTAGGCCAAAATTCAAATTTTTTCGGTAAAATTTGGAATCAAAATTTTCAAAACTCAAATTTTTCCTGTAACCTTAAAATTGCATTTCGAAGTGATTTTCAAATTTTGGAAGAGAAAATTTTTCACATTCATTTTTGGAGGGAAATTACGAAATCACTATCTCGACCTTGCGTGTGACATTTTGGTTTGATTCTTCCGATTCCTCGTAACAATTAAGGGGGAGAGAAATGTCATCAATAATGTCTCAACCACATTCTTCTAACTACCTTCCTCACCAATATTCTCATCAGCAACCGTTTCTACATCAAAGTCACAGCTCCAACATTCGTGATACTCTGCTCTACGGCACTGAATCTAGGCCTCCAATGTTGCTACCAGGAACATACACTGATTGGAAACAAAGATTTTTACAATGGCTCAATGATTGTCCTCATGCAGATCTTATGCTTAAGTCAATTCAAGATGGTCCATATGAAATGAAATTCATCTCTGACACACCAGGGATTATAAGATTACAAACGAAGGAAGATTTGAGTGCTTCAGACCATGCTCAGTATGATGCTGACCTACAGGTTGGATGGTTTATTTCCATGGGACTTCCCAATTCTATCTACATGCACTTCGACTATGATACC
>LBNU01006995.1:251164-267020 GCA_014162995.1 Artemisia annua
CAGCCCTGACAGCAGGTCACTTTCGGTAAACTCTTGTGGGTTACGCTTGGTGGTTCGGTGACGTTCCATGTGCGTTCTACAGGTCGCGGGGTGAATCTCCAGCGGCTCACCTATCCGTTGGTGTACATGTATGTCAGTGTAAGCCCTCTCGGGGGCATCCGATTAGGAACGACCTTGGTAAGGATTAGAAGGAGTCTTCACAGTATGCTGTTGACGAATTCTAACTCCAAACCTGTAAGTGCCGGACGGTCTACAGTCGTAGGGTGATCTCGTACGACTCACCTAATCGTTGGGGTACTCCGGTATTTTCTGAGTTAGCCCTTTCGGGGGCATCCGATTAGGAACGGCCATGGTGAGGGGCAGAAGGAGTAACCACATTATGAGGGTGAAAAATTCTGTTTCTCACTTGTAAGTGCCGGTTGTTTATTACTAACCATTTTCTTGCAGGAACTTCACCACCAACACATGATTCCACATGCTCATACTTACGTCAAAGGCTTCCCGAAAAGTTCTAAGTTATACAAAGTCAAAGAAAGATCAAAGTTTCTCAAAGTTAATAAAAGATTCAACGTCAACGGAATCTACAAATTCTTAAGACAAAGATCTTACTTAATGATCGGGAACTACTTGAGTACAAGTCATAAAAGTTCAAAGACGTATGAGCATGTTGGAATGGCGTACCATCATTAGAGTCGAAGGAGTGACCAAAGGCGGATTACTACATCATATGCATCACCTCAACACCAAGGAACAAGGATTGAAGAGCAAATAATTTTTGTCTAATCTAACCGATTTTGAGACGTCCAGCAATTGCCAAAGTTCAAGAGTAAAGAAGATGACGTCAAAGCAACCATTCACCATTGACGATCGACCCTTAGGGGGAGATTGTTAGAAACACGTTTCACGTTATTCAAGTGTCGGTCATTAGTTTATGATAGGTTGCTATATTTGACTTATTATGTTTTACATTTAATTACTTAGTTATGAAAGTTTATGATGTAATGTTACTACATGTGGAAGTCCAAGGGCTAGTAGTGTAAAATATGGAGAAGGATCTAGAGACCCTTGGACTCCCCTATATATACTATGTGTAAGCCTTCATTAGGGCTTGTTGGTTCTCATTAATACATTATCATTTTCATCATATCAATTGTTGAGTTCCTTCCATATTATTCTAGCTTCTTCTTCTCCATTCTAGTTCTTGTATCTTTGGTTGTTTATGCAATAACATGGTGACCTAACAATTTTGCCGAGTTTGCTGGGTCTACGATTGAAATTGCCCTGGCTCCTCAAACAATTATTGCATATACTTCTGAGTTATGATGGCCCGAAATGTGTCATGTTATAACTAAACCCTAATAACAACATGACTCAATAGTAGGGAGCTTCGTGTGAGGAGTATTAACTTCTGAATTATGATGGCCTGAAGGGTATTATATTGATCACATAATACAATAGTAGGGAGCTTCATGCGAGGAGTCATATACTTCTGAATTACGATGGCCCGAACGGTGTTATGTTATATATAAAAAACCTAAGAGTAATTAGCTAAGAAAACCTAGACTAAGACTTGACATACGCACACCTACACAACCCCCAGGATACGTGAGTGAGTTGTCTAAACCCCTACTTTACTTACCTTGAGACCAAGGTGAGTTTTCATAGCCTCACATCTTTTTAAACGCTTTCTAAATGCTTTACAAACCCTGTGAGGGGGATACATGCTTTAAAACGAATACAAGTCCTTTTATTTGGTTATTGCACGAGTAAACTATCTGCCACCACTACATATCCAAAATTCATGAATCTAATCGTTTGGGATATTTTACCCACGCGAACGCGAATATAGTTGATAAATCTATTAGAGTTTGACAACTCCTGTTGGTATTAATACCTCTCTGGGTGGTACCAATAAGTACTATATTTGAACCCTCCGAAGGATTAACTTTGGCAAGTTATCCTTCCCGTCCCCTCATGGTTGGTCTGTAGACCCCATGACCCGGACAACTAATGTGTGGTTTATGAGCTTAGTGCAATATACCTTCTATCACTAAACTTTTCCACACATAGGGTTTAAGTTGAACTCTGTGGAACTTGTATTCACTTTATATCTACTAAAACCTATGACTCTCATTCAAACATACGTGTTGACTTTTAAGCATGTTATCCTAGTTAATTAGGCACTATAGGGATCCTGGCACGGAGAAGTACTGGACATGAGGACGTCCAGAATAGTTATCGTTCATCAATTTTGTGTCATAAAACGTATCTTAGGGACCTCTCTTTTGGTAAAAGCATCTTTTACTATAAAAACACCGATGAATAAATGAACGATAACTTCTTTTTCAAAAACGTATTTTTTCGAGTTATTTTCTATATCTTGTCTTTGCTTCCATGAAGTAATACCCCAAACACTTAATCCGCTGCGAAACGTAAAAATGAGGGTGTTACACATATCAACATTAAAGAGCCACTCTGGTCCTTTCCCGGCAACATTAGGTGTATTTTCATCAAAACTAATATGCAAATTCTCCTCTACATGTTTAGTTCTTTTGAAGAAGCAAAAGTAAAATTAAAAAGAAAAACACAATTTTTTTTAAAAGATAATTTATACGAGGTGATATTGCAAATCTAACTATTATTTTTGGTAATGGACAATATTTTTTTAGATATATTATAACAGAAGATGTACAATAAATTTGGGACAGAGATGTTGCATTTGTTAATAAAATATATGTTGGGAATTAAGTTATCACTGATAGACTGTGGAAGACACTGCTGAAGAATGCACTAGCAGTGGAAACACATTACCACTGCTAGTACATATATTACCACTGCTATTAGATAACTTATGTATTCGTGTAGATAAGTATAGAAAATATATTGTGTATATTCTATTCTTATAGCTTAATACTTATCTTGTAAAGGACTCCTTGTGCTATAAAAAGAGGTCCTAGGTCATTATTAATGGTACGTATAACCCTAGAGAGCTTCAAGGTGTAACCCTAGTGATATCTAAGATCACTCGTATTATTCATAATAATATTGAAGCTTTGTGTTAAACTTACATACAACTGTTCTCACTTGCATTACATCATACAATCCATCTTCTAAGTATTACTAAGTAAATTCCGCGTGCTTAATAATATTACTCAAAGTATCTCTAACACAAGGTGTGTGTTTAGATCCATCAAGTGGTATCAGAGACAGGTTATGATACTTTGATTTAGAAGATCCAGGAAAAATCTTAACCCGTTCACTCAAGACCATGGAGATGGAAAACAGTCAGTCCAAATCTTCTGCTCCAAGACTTCCTAAACTTAAACTCAAGGAGTTTGAGATGTGGAGGATTATGATAGAGCAATACTTTCTCATCCAAGATTATGCTTTGCGGGAAATCATCTTAACTTGTGATTCCTTCAAGCCTGAGAAAAAGACAGAGAAGGTTCGTGACAAAGAAGTTGTAACAGTTTCTGTGCCTACTACAACAGATGAAAGAACTCAGAAGAAGAATGATATGAAGGCCAGAAGTTTGTTGCTAATCACTCTTCCTAAAGATCAAATAATTGCTTTCAGCAAGTTCAAAACAGCAAAGGACTTTTTGAAGAGATCTGCTCAGTGTTTGGTGGTAATGATGCTACTAAGAAGACACAAAAGACATTGTTGAAGCAAAGTTATGAATACTTCTCTGCCTCAAGCAATGAATCTCTTGACAACATCTTTTCCAAACTACAGAAAATTGTCAGTCAATTGACTGTGTTTGGAATTGAGGTAGAACAGGAAGACCTCAACTTGAAGTTCCTAAGAAGTTTGCCATCTGAGTTTCATACCAATGTTACAGTCTGGGAGAATAAACCTGAGATTGAAACAATGAAGCTTAATGATCTTTACAACAACTTCAAGCTGATTGAACAAAGATTAAAGAAGGCAGGAAAGCTTGGTCCAAGCTCTAGCAGCTTGGCATTGATGTCAACCTCTATTGACAATGATGATTCTGAAGATGACAGTGATGATGATTTTGCCACTGCTGGTTCAACAGTTTTCACTGGTAATGCTCTTGTTACCACTACAGATTCAAAGAAGAAGGTTGCTGGTATAGGAGATCCTACATTTTATGCCTTCATCTCCACTCAAGTAAATGGCTCTACATTAACTAATGAAGACATAGAGAAAAGTGATGATGATGACTTGGAGGAGATGGACATAAAGTGGCAGATAGCTCTTCTTAGCATGAGGGTTAGGAAGTTTTACAAGAAAACTGGCAAACCAATGCACATCAATGGAAGTGAAACTGCAGGATTTGATAAGAAGAAAGTAGAGTGTTTCAACTGTCACAAGTTGGGGCATTTTGCTAGGGAATGCAGAAGACCAAGGAAGCAGGACAACAGATCCACTTGGTACAAGCAGAAGAAAGAGTCAATTGTGGAAGAACCAAAGGCAATGCTGGCAATAGATGGTGTAAGCTGTGATTGGAGTTTCATGGCTGATGGTGAAGAAGAAAAACCTTCAGAAGCTGGTTTCATTGCTACAGAACATGCTCTGATGGCCTTCTCTGACTCTGAGGTACAAAACTTTGAAAGTTGTTCTAAAACATGTAGGGCTTCTAGAGAATGTGAAAGGCTTAATGAATTATGTGAAAACCAAAGAACAGCGTTGTTTGCTGCTAATTATAATGTGTCAAATCTTAAAAGACGCATTGTAACACCCCAACCCGGTAAAGGGTAAAAGCGTCACATTATGGCGACATATCAAAGCATACAAAGATTATAACACAAGCGGAAGACTTTATAATATAAAAGTAAGGCAAGAACATCATGACTTGTTATTACAAAATCCCACAAAGTACTAAAAGGAAATGAAATAGGACAACATCCAACATAAGTTCAACATAATCCAAAATAGTCCAAAACAATGGGGAGACTAAGGTGTAGGTCTCTAGCTCCTACTCTCATCACTCGAACCCAACATCCCGCTTATTACCTGCCGCATGGAAAAGAAAACGCGGCTGAGCATAAAAAGCTCTGTGAACAGATATATATGCAAAGCAAAGTAATAAGCAAACGAAGGAAGAAGATCATAAGATGGCATAATGTATCACAAGTCATAATAGAACGAAGCATCGTAGAAATATCAGCATAATCATATGAAAAAGGTAAAGAACATGTATCAACAAAGAAACGTCCAAACAAGGTACTTGAATGGACAAACGAATCATAGGAAAGCCACGAGCACAACCTACCAAGGTACTCGATAGATCTCGAAATCACATAACCACATAATCACATAATCACATATCAAAGGAGCACGGAGAGGGGAGACCTCTCGGTACCGCATGGAGTTGGTCATACTCCCAAAGGGTGAATGGGTACAGGGCATGTATCCATCACGCAACTTACCAAAACAAAACAATGCCTAGGATGCATCCATACGCCCCCTGCAAAACAAAAATCATACATGCATCCTGCTCGCATGACACGGCTACACATACATTAAATGGCCAAGTGATCACATATCATATCATATCCTACAAAATGGGGACGCCGTGGATCAATCACACCTCCACAGAAAGTGTCATGCCATCGGTGCCTCGATGACACGCCCATGGTACCTCCATGAGTAGTTAGTAAACTCGGGCATACGAAACGAAACGAAGCAAAGCATATCATATCATATAGCATATCAATTGTATCATATCAAAGTAATCATACCAACGAATCATATCAAAGGGATCCTAACAAAGGATCGCATCAAACGAAATATATCAAAGGATCATAATCAAACGAATCATGGCAAAGGATCATAATCAAAGCAAACGAATCAAAGATCATGGATCGAAATGTCATGAGAAGTCCTTACTGAAAAGGGATAGAATATCTGTACCTTAACGAAAGCAAACAAGAACCAAAGACGATCACAAAGGGATGACAACTACTCCTGCTTCACCGGATCTACACGAATATGATAATCAAGTATTATTTTATGTTCATCGAATCAAGTTACTCATTTTAGTATACTTTCCATTTTAAGTAACTTTCTAGTTTAAGTAACTTTCTTGAATTCGTACTTTAATATTTTAAGGTTAGTGTTGACGATTAAATAATATATAAGGTTTAAAGTGACCAATATAGTAGGTTAGGGTTAAGTACGACAATATTATAAGCTTAGGGTCTAAATTGTAAATTATCAAAATTAAATATTAAAAGTCGAATAAAATTATTTTAAATAAATTTATCAAAATAATAATTTTGGACCCCGTCATTATCATTTTATATAATTTATTAACGTACCCACGATCTTAATATTTATGCCGCGACGACCCAAAGTATTATTATCACGTATATGCAATCTAATGAACTCACACAGCAAATAATATTTTACATATTCATGCGTATTGATATGAAATGAGTATTACGCAAGATAGATTACATGCCAACATATGTTTACTATTGTTTAATATACAACTCATGCATGCATCCTTTTTAATAATACAAAACCAACGCACCTTATTATACAGACAAACACACCCACGTAATTTATAAATTCAAACGCATCCTTGTTAATAGTTGCGACCCAAAAATGAAGTCAAGTCCCTCTCTTGCTTCTTTTGATTCGAAGATAGTAAAACAACATCAACACCATTTTCGTTAAATATTAACTCGACACAATGATATATTTAGATTGCATATAGTTCTTTTAATCGTACCCAAAAATTCATTCGGAACAACACATATTTATAAAAGTCGATTTGTTATTTTATGTGGTCGTAACAAGCGAATATACATGCTTAGGAGTTTATATAAGTCTAAACCCATGCCTTAACACCACCGTGACTAACAGAAATAAAAGCACCAGATTATGTCGAGTTTAAATGTCAAATGGTTTATTATTTTGTGTGATGTTTTGCATGATTTTCATGTGTACTCTTCTCATGTTTTTATGCGTTCTAGAATTCGACAAAATAAACAAGGTAGGAATCGAATGTCACAAGGATCGAATAAGGAAGAATGAATTGAACAAGCATGGATACTTTACCCTTGATGCGTGGCAGCAAGAAGGAAGAAAACAAGGATCTAATGCAACCTACTCCAGCCGAATCACAACCCAAAGCAGCCTATAATATCACGAACCAGAAACCCTTTTCGAATCAAACTTAATCCCACGTCCAAAGTGCAGCAACACCGCGATCAAAACACCTTTCTTTGTACTAAATTGAAAAGACCAAGGGTTTGGTAGCAGCCGATTGTTTTTGTGAGATGTTTTAGGGTTTGTGTTTTCTCTTGCGTTATACGGTTTGTAAAAAGGGAATGGGATCACCAATTTATTATTTGAGCCGTGAGTCTTTAAGGAGGAGATAAGGCCCCATTTAATTTTCTAATATTTCCATTTTGAGTCCAAAGTTATCCTTTCACTTGTGTTGTGTTAAAAATTTTCGGCTAGGCAGTAGTTAGGACATGTGACATTTGATTTTATTTAACTTTAGGTTATAATAATATAATATATACTTTATGTTATACGCATATGTGATTAAAAGTTCAAGAATTTTGGATTCATCGGTCGATTTTAGTTTAGGGTATTATACGCATATCTGTGTTAGAAAAACAACTAGAGCATTATAGAGATAATGAAACAAAATATAATGATGATATGGTTGTTCTTAAAAGAGAGTTAGATCATAAGATAGCAGTGAATGAGGCATTGAAAGAGGAGCTTGAAAGACTTAAAAAGATGAATGAGAATGTCAGTTTATCTGTTGACCCCTTATATTATCAATCTAAGTCAATTGATAAAATTTGGGATGCACAAATAACTAGTAAAGCTAAGTCTGGTTTAGGATACAATTCTGTTCCTCCACCACTAAGAGGTGTTCCAGCACCTCCAGGTATAGATTTAGCATACACAGGCCTAGAAGAGTTTCAATAACCTAGTCTTGAATATGGCCCTCCCAAATTTGTTAAAAGTAAATAAGAGGTTAAGCATGAAACATATGTTTTTGAAAGTGCTAGTGACTCATCTGTTGTAGATGATAGTGTTAAAAAGTGTGTAGAGACTCCTATCCCACAAGTTGTTAATACTATTACAGAAGAGCCTAGGAAACAAGTTAATAAACCTAGACAAACTGTAAAGTATGCTGAGATGTATTGAAACAAGTCATCAACTCCTAGGGGTAACCAGAGGAGTTGGAATCATGTAAAATCTCAACAACTAGGTAGTGATTTTGTGATTAACAACAAGGCATGTTATATTTGTGGTAGTTTTGATCATTTACATGCTAAATGTGGCTATCATGTTGGGAGAAGGGAAGTGTATGGGAAAAATAGGGTGAACACAAACAAGTTTCAAAACAAATCACACCCTAATTCACACAGCAACATGATCCCAAGAGCAGTTCTTTTGAAAAGTGGGCTTAAAACTTTTGCCACTGCTAAAACTGTTAAACTGCTCTTCCTAAGTCCCCTGTTTCAAGTGCAAATCTTAAAACTACTTTTGTTAAATCTGCACAAACAGGAAAAATGACTTTTTACAACAAAAAGGTTCAACATAACAAAGAGTGGGTGGGTACCAAAAACTAAACCAACAGTAACCACTGCTCATTCAAAACTTCCCACTGTCAGTGTTGTAAATAACAATAAGGGAAACATGGGAAATGCTGTGAAGGCCTCAGCACGTTGGGAGTGGAAACCTGAAGGAATTATCTCATCAACCAATCCCAATTGTGTATCAATGACCTTTGATAGATTTAACTATATTGATACACGAGGCAGATCCAAGTCAATCATGGCTTGGGTTTCCAAAAGAAACTAACTTCTTTATTCAATGTGGAGAAACATCCAAGGGTAAAAAGATCAGATCAAGGAATTTCAGACAGTGGATGTTTAAGGCACATGACTGGCAACTTGTCTTATTTATCAAACTTCGAGCCTTTTGATGGACAAAATGTCAGCTTCGGAGGAGGAGTTAATTTTAAAGTTACTGGTAAAGGTGTTATTAAGACTGGTAACTTGGATTTTGAACCTGTGTACTATGTAAAAGAGCTTAAGTATAATCTTTTTAGTGTGTCACAAATGTGTGACAAGCAAAGCAATGTTCTTTTTACTGAAGATATGTGTTTTGTCCTCTCTAAGGATTTCAAGATGCCTGATGAAAGTCAGATCCTTCTTAAAATTCCTAGAAAAGGCAATTTATATAGCTTTGATATGAATAACATTGTTGCTAAGAATGATTATGCTTGCTTGCTTTCAAAGGCTAATCCATGCTATGGCATAGATGACTTGGTCATATAAACTTTAAAACCATTAATATGATTGTCAAAGATGGTTTGTTAAGAGGCTTGCCTCAGAAAAGATTTGAAAATGATCAAACCTATGTTGCTTGCCTTAAAGGGAAACAACATAGAGCTTCTTGCAGGTCTAAACTGGTTAACTCTATTGCTCACCCACTTCAAATGTTGCATATGGACTTGTTTGGTCCTACATCAGTGAGCAGCATAAATCTCAAGAAATATTGTCTTGTTGTGACTGATGATTTTAGTAGGTTCACATGGGTTTTCTTTCTTAGAACTAAGGATGAAACTAGTAGCATTCTTAAGATCTTTATAACAGAAGTAGAAAACCAAAATGATATGAAAGTTAAAATCATTAGGTGTGACAATGGGACAGTGTTTAAGAATAGAGTTATGGATGATTTTTGCAGAGATAAGTGAATAAAAAAGAATTTAGTGTAGCTATAACTCCTCAACAAAATGGTGTTGCTGAGAGGAGAAATAGGACACTAATAGAGGCTGCTAGAACCATGTTGGCAGATTCTAAATTGCCAATCACATTCTAGGCTGAAGCAGTTAACACTGCTTGTTATGTGCAAAACAGGGTTTTAGTAGTGAAAACAAAAAACAAGACACCTTATGAGTTATTTAGAGGTAGACCTCCTATCCTAGATTTCATGAGACCATTTGGATGTCATGTTACTATTCTCAATACCATTGATCATCTGGGTAAATTTGAAGAGAAGTCTGATGAAGGGTATTTTGTTGGATATCCCATGGTTAGCAAAGCCTTTAGAGTATTCAATTTAAGAACCCAAAAGATTGAAGAAAAGCTGCATGTTGAGTTCCTAGAAAACAAAGTGAATCAACAAGGAACTGGTCCAGAAAGCTGTTTGATCTTGATACTCTAACCCATACTATGAATTATGTGCATATCTCTACAGGTACATCTACTTATGATTTTGCAGGTTCAGAAGAGTTTGTTGATTATGATGTACCAAGCAAAGATCAAGAAGAGGATCAAGATGAATTTATTCTGCCAATTTGGAACTATGCAGATTACAATGATGTTCCAAAGTCTGGAGATGTTCAGGATACTAGTAGACAAGGTGAAGGCAACAAAAGCACTAAAAATCCTGAAAGCAGTGGGAATTCAGATTCCACTGCTATGCCAAAAGATTCCACTGCAGCACCTGAAGTGGAAGATACAACTCCAGTTACTCAGGAAGCTCAAGCTAATGATGTTGAAATCTCAAATATGCCAACTGAGATTACAGTTCCTCCAACTCCCCATACTACAATTCATAAATCACATCCTCTTGGGAATGTGATAGGAGATGTTCAATCTGGAGTCAAGAATAGAAGGCAATCTAAGCTGCTTGATATTCATGGTTTTATCACTGAAATCTATGAATCTAAAGATCATGAGGAAAAGAATGAATGTATCTTTATGTGTTTTCTATCACAAATGGAACCAAAGAATGTATTCAAAGCTCTTTAAGATGAAAGTTGGGTGGAAGCAATGCAAGAAAAGTTGCTCCAATTCAAAATTCAGAAGGTTTGGGTACTATGTGATTTACCTTCTGGCAAGAAGGTAATAGATACAAAATAGGTGTTCCGAAACAAGAAGGATGAAAGAGGGATTGTAATAAGGAACGAGGCTAGGCTTGTGGCTCAAGGATACACTCAGGAGGAGGGTATTGACTATGAAGAGGTGTGATTGGTCCTAAACAGTCAACTAAAACTGACCAAGGATTTGGTCAACAAAAGTCAAACTATAAAGGGCTCAATGCACCAAGGAGAGTATAGGAGTTCTTCCCGGGTCGTTATGTCCCGACGAAGCGTGAAAAGGCGTGAAAACGATTCTGAGATCAAGCGTTTATGAAACGAGGATTGGTGAGAGAGATTAATAGGAATTAAACTACGAAATTATGAATGAAAATGATAAACAAACACTACAAACGATTACTGGAAATATGGAAACGTTTACAAATCTAAAAATGTACGTTTACGTTTAATTAAACGTCTACAAATATATGGTAAGTGATTGCTTGATTTTGGGAACGCTTTGAAGGTGGGTTTGGGAAAGTCAAAGTATGGTTTAAAGGTTGAAAGTGAAACAGACTATTAGGTTGAAACATGTTATTAACCCTTTGAAGGCAGTGTATTTTCTGACATGGCATTTGTGACGTGTCCTAAGTGCCAGCTTGGCTTTAATGAGCTGTCAACATTTCAAAAAAAGCTTTGTTTATTATATATATAGATACTATATACTTTATGTTATACGCATATGTGATTAAAAGTTCAAGAATTTTGGATTCATCGGTCGATTTTAGTTTAGGGTATTATACGCATATCTGTGTTAGAAAAACAACTAGAGCATTATAGAGATAATGAAACAAAATATAATGATGATATGGTTGTTCTTAAAAGAGAGTTAGATCATAAGATAGCAGTGAATGAGGCATTGAAAGAGGAGGTTGAAAGACTTAAAAAGATGAATGAGAATGTCAGTTTATCTGTTGACCCCTTATATTATCAATCTAAGTCAATTGATAAAATTTGGGATGCACAAATAACTAGTAAAGCTAAGTCTGGTTTAGGATACAATTCTGTTCCTCCACCACTAAGAGGTGTTCCAGCACCTCCAGGTATAGATTTAGCATACACAGGCCTAGAAAAGTTTCAATAACCTAATCTTGAATATGGCCCTCCCAAATTTGTTAAAAGTAAATAAGAGGTTAAGCATGAAACAGATGTTTTTGAAAGTGCTAGTGACTCATCTGTTGTATATGATAGTGTTAAAAAGTGTGTAGACTCCTATCCCACAAGTTGTTAATACTATTACAGAAGAGCCTAGGAAATAAGTTAATAAACCTAGACAAACTGTAAAGTATGCTGAGATGTATTGAAACAAGTCATCAACTCCTAGGGGTAACCAAAGGAGTTGGAATCATGTAAAATCTCAACAACTAGGTAGTGATTTTTTGAGATTTTGTGATGAACAACAAGGCATGTTATATTTGTGGTAGTTTTGATCATTTACATGCTAAATGTGGCTATCATGTTGGGAGAAGGGAAGTGTATGGGAAAAATAGGGTGAACACAAACAAGTTTCAAAACAAATCACACCCTAATTCACACAGCAACATGATCCCAAGAGCAGTTCTTTTGAAAAGTGAGCTTAAAACTTTTGCCATTGCTAAAACTGTTAAACTGCTCTTCCTAAGTCCCCTGTTTCAAGTGCAAATCTTAAAACTACTTTTGTTAAATCTGCACAAACAGGAAAAATGACTTTTTACAACAAAAAGGTTCAACATAACAAAGAGTGGGTGGGTACCAAAAACTAAACCAGCAGTTACCACTGCTCATTCAAAAATTCCCACTGTCAGTGTTGTAAATAACAATAAGGGAAACATGGGAAATGCTGTGAAGGTCTCAGCACGTTGGGAGTGGAAACCTGAAGGAATTATCTCATCAACCAATCCCAATTGTGTATCAATGACCTTTGATAGATTTAACTATATTGATACACGAGGCAGATCCAAGTCAATCATGGCTTGGGTCTCCAAAAGAAACTAACTTCTTTATTCAATGTGGAGAAACATCCAAGGGCAAAAAGATCAGATCAAGGAATTTCAGACAGTGGATGTTTAAGGCACATGACTGGCAACTTGTCTTATTTATCAAACTTCGAGTCTTTTGATGGACAAAATGTCAGCTTCGGAGGAGGAGTTAATTTTAAAGTTACTGGTAAAGGTGTTATTAAGACTGGTAACTTGGATTTTGAACCTGTGTACTATGTAAAAGAGCTTAAGTATAATCTTTTTAGTGTGTCACAAATGTGTGACAAGCAAAGCAATGTTCTTTTTACTGAAGATATGTGTTTTGTCCTCTCTAAGGATTTCAAGATGCCTGATGAAAGTCAGATCCTTCTTAAAATTCCTAGAAAAGGCAATTTATATAGCTTTGATATGAATAACATTGTTGCTAAGAATGATTATGCTTGCTTGCTTTCAAAGGCTAATCCATGCTATGGCATAGATGACTTGGTCATATAAACTTTAAAACCATTAATATGATTGTCAAAGATGGTTTGTTAAGAGGCTTGCCTCAGAAAAGATTTGAAAATGATCAAACCTATGTTGCTTGCCTTAAAGGGAAACAACATAGAGCTTCTTGCAGGTCTAAACTGGTTAACTCTATTGCTCACCCACTTCAAATGTTGCATATGGACTTGTTTGGTCCTACATCAGTGAGCAGCATAAATCTCAAGAAATATTGTCTTGTTGTGACTGATGATTTTAGTAGGTTCACATGGGTTTTCTTTCTTAGAACTAAGGATGAAACTAGTAGCATTCTTAAGGTGTTCCGAAACATGGTTCTAGCAGCCTCTATTAGTTATGGATGATACTCTAACCCATACTATGAATTATGTGCATATCTCTACAGGTACATCTACTTATGATTTTGCAGGTTCAGAAGAGTTTGTTGATTATGATGTACCAAGCAAAGATCAAGAAGAGGATCAAGATGAATTTATTCTGCCAATTTGGAACTATGCAGATTACAATGATGTTCCAAAGTCTGGAGATGTTCAGGATACTAGTAGACAAGGTGAAGGCAACAAAAGCACTAAAAATCCTGAAAGCAGTGGGAATTCAGATTCCACTGCTATGCCAAAAGATTCCACTGCAGCACCTGAAGTGGAAGATACAACTCCAGTTACTCAGGAAGCTCAAGCTAATGATGTTGAAATCTCAAATATGCCAACTGAGATTACAGTTCCTCCAACTCCCCATACTACAATTCATAAATCACATCCTCTTGAGAATGTGATAGGAGATGTTCAATCTGGAGTCAAGAATAGAAGGCAATCTAAGCTGCTTGATATTCATGGTTTTATCACTGAAATCTATGAATCTAAAGATCATGAGGAAAAGAATGAATGTATCTTTATGTGTTTTCTATCACAAATGGAACCAAAGAATGTATTCAAAGCTCTTTAAGATGAAAGTTGGGTGGAAGCAATGCAAGAAAAGTTGCTCCAATTCAAAATTCAGAAGGTTTGGGTACTATGTGATTTACCTTCTGGCAAGAAGGTAATAGATACAAAATGGGTGTTCCGAAACAAGAAGGATGAAAGAGGGATTGTAATAAGGAACGAGGCTAGGCTTGTGGCTCAAGGATACACTCAGGAGGAGGGTATTGACTATGAAGAGGTGTGATTGGTCCTAAACAGTCAACTAAAACTGACCAAGGATTTGGTCAACAAAAGTCAAACTATAAAGGGCTCAATGCACCAAGGAGAGTATAGGAGTTCTTCCCGGGTCGTTATGTCCCGACGAAGCGTGAAAAGGCGTGAAAACGATTCTGAGATCAAGCGTTTATGAAACGAGGATTGGTGAGAGAGATTAATAGGAATTAAACTACGAAATTATGAATGAAAATGATAAACAAACACAACAAACGATTACTGGAAATATGGAAACGTTTACAAATCTAAAAATGTACGTTTACGTTTAATTAAACGTCTACGTACGAAAATAAAAGTGAAAATGGAAATCTACAAACACCTAGATGATGAAAACCACATTCTTACAATCCTAATGACAAAAGAAAATTTTAAGAAAAAGAAAAATATTTTTTTGACTTTTTAATTAATTATTATGAATTAACTAAGATTAATTACTAATTAAATTTAACTAAAAATGAAATAAATAGGAAAACAACTTGAAAAAATGAAGAACTAAATTGGAGAAATCTAAAATATTATAAAACTAATTTTGAAACTGAAAATCTATTTTTAACACTAATTATCTATTTTTAATTAATTAATTACTATTTAACTACTTATTCAACTAATTTAAATTCTAATAAATACTAAATGAAAAGTGAAAAATTGATGCGTGCGCGAGTCGTGTTGTCGTTATCGTTGTAGCACATATAGGTTGTTTTATGGCCTATTCAAGTTTTAAATTTATAATTGCCGAGTTATCAATGACACACACACTTAACGAGCAGTGTACCCGGTACGTATGTATATAATGGTAAGTAGGGTGTCGATCACTAAGAGTGGAACGTATTATCTAGTTACTTTGCTAGGTGTTTTAATGTCTAAGTTAGTTATACAAGGTTAGCTGTACAATCCTAATCTAACGCAAAGGGGGGTTTCAGCCTGAGAGACTGGCACGGCTTTGGTTATGATTAATTAACCTACTCCTACTCCTAACTATGAACCGATTATCCCTAAACAGAGAAGTACGCATGCACACAAATAGATACATAGAAACAATAAGAGGTCCTGTCCTAATGTTAGATAGTTTGTCACTTGTTTTATTGCTAGTTTTATATGTTGTGTATTAATTCTGCCCTTTCTCGTTGGCTCTAATCTTATCGGTGAGTAAACTCTTAATGATCACTTATGACTATCCTACTCATTATTCTAAAGATATTAGAATTCATAGGCGAGGAAAGAGGCATGGCGACCCGAGCAATGCTCAACTAGACATAGAGGTGATCAATGCACTAATAAAAGTTACCAAAGACATCAAATATATAAACTTTAATCGATGGGAAAGCAATTTTAAGGCGAAT